>CATIWC010000770.1:0-74359 GCA_948472305.1 Vicia faba | reverse complement strand
AAATTAAAGTTAAAATTAAGATAAGATAAACACAGCAGAATTATGTAATATTAAAAATAATTTTAAATATAAAAAATTAATTTCTTAAAATATTACTTTTTTAACGGTTAACAAATTAATTTAGATTCCAAGTTTATGAATTTTAAATTCGATAGTTTAACTATAGTTTGTATATAAATCAATTTTCTATTATAAAATAATTTTTTATTTGAAAATAAAATACTATTATTTATTAATATTTAGTTATCGTTTTATTATATAACTTTCTAGTCAATATTTAAATATCTGAATGTTGTTGTTGAGAATTAACTATATTTATTTAATATATAAACTTAATAAACAATTTAAAATTTAACTTAAATATTTTAGAGTTTTTAGTTGATAAGTTTATTGGCTCAAATTATGACATAATATTCAAATAACTTATAAATATTAAAATTATAAAATGTAAAATAAGAAGAAAATTAAATGTAATACAATAAAAAAAAACAGGTAAACTAAAGTGTGTTTGAAAATGGTTTAGATAAAAAAAAATATATATCTAATTTCAAGATAAATCGCATGCAGTCTAATTTGATTTTAGATCACTTATATAAACATGTATTTGAAGTGTACGAAATAGTAAAAATATTGAATTAAATTAATAAGTTGATTTAGAAAAATAAAAAAGAGTTTAAAGACAATGTAAAATAATTTTATACATACCATCAATCAAAATATTTACATTTTCCATATCATTTAAATATTTTTAAAATAAAATTGAAATTTATTATGATGCATGCTTCTTATTAATTGATAGTGTAAAAATATTTTACACTGTCAATGTATTTCCTTTTTTCTCAATAAAAAATCAATGAAGAATAATAGTTTTAAAAAAATCAGTTTAAATTTATTTAATTGAGAAAATTAATCTAAATTTTGATTTGAAGAAATGACCCAATCATAGTTTATTTTTATGATTTTTAATTTTGATAAATTTATAATTTTAGTTTAAATCGATTTGAATATAAATACATTTACATTATTTATTAGTGATATAAATATGTCTATAAATAAAAAATGAAAATTTTAAAATGATTTTTTTTTTTTAATTTAAAAAAGTATAATTGTTCTATTCATTTTAACAATCAGTTTAGAAAATTAATTTGCTAACGATTTATTACAGTTTAGAGTTCAAAATTGTCGGGTTGAAATTTAGAAGCGTCCATAGTATTGAATCAATAATGGAAATTTTTTCCCCACCTTTACACCTTAGTTATCTCTGGCGAAATTCCATTTTTATCTCTAGAATTCAGAGATGTATCATCGAATGCACTAGGTTTTATTTTTTCTGGGGTGATTTCGGAGATATATTATCAAAGTTATGTAATATCATTTTTTTGAGTGAATTCAGAGATATATTTTCGAAGATACATAATGAACCTTTTCAGAAGTACATTTTCGAAATAAACACTGACTGATATACAAAACAGAAACATTGAAACATTGATATTGAAACATAGAGAAAACAAAACAAAAACCTTGAAACACACACGCGCGCGCGTGCACACACATACACACACACATATACACACACACGCGCGCGCGCGCACACACACACACACACACACACACACACACACACACACACACACACACACACACACACACACACACACACACACACACACACACACACACACACACACACACACACACACACACACACATATATATATATATATATATATATATATATATATATATATATATATATATATATATATATATATATATATATATATATATATATATATATATATATATATATATATATATATATATGTTGAAACATTGTTATTACATAGATATTACATAAACAATAACATAAATTAAACATTTATAGTCGAAATTATGTAGATATTCTAGCATAAATTGAATATTATATATTGTTATAAACAGGTAACTGAGGACGCTGTAACATTTTGATAACATCTTCAGTGGATCTCTGAATTTTCGCATTCAATTCAATTGGACCCTTAGTAGAGTATTGGCGAAAAGTACTCCACATAACCTGTAAATCGTCATCTGTCTTCAGCTCAAACTTGGTAAACTTAACCTTTTGATCAGTGTCAAGTGATGGTGAACGATACTCGAGCTTGACTACCCTCTGATTTTCTGGATATTACAAGAGAGAGTTGAGTATGGTAATAAGCTCAGTGAGATGCGTATCCTCGCAGAACCTAAATTAAAGTGGCGACATCGCACCATCGAAGTAGACAAATGCTAGGTGAGGATATGTTTGTGTCATATCTGATTTGTGGTATGTGATATCTGTAATTTAATAATGCGCCTAAGAGGGGGGTGAATTAGGTGATGGTCAATTTTTGTCTTCTCTTTTTTGAGTTTTTATTTTTCTGATTATGGTGATGAAATCAATAAGTGCGGAAAGTAAATGAACACCAAATATATACTGGTTCCCCTCACAGATCGAGAGTACTCCAGTCCTCTTGCCAACACGGAAGAGATTCCACTATAGTTTAGAATGATTGCATAATCCTAATCACATCAAAGGTGATGCCTTACCATCTAATCTGTAGGGAGATCAAAGGCTCTTAAATCCTTTAAGATCTTGAACACTAAGTACAAGAAGAACAATCCTCTTCAATGCATATACTTGCTCCAACAATCCTGGAATGCAAGGTTAATCTTATACAAAATCTGATATTTACAAAGCATGGTCAATTCTTGAATAACATTATGGTTATCAAGACACTAAGACAAGATTTAATAATAAATTTATAGTCAGATCTAGTGCTCAATATATGCTAAAACAATAATGAATATGAAATTTCTAAACAATGTTTCATGCAATATGTAAATTCTCAGAGTTTTACAACTCTTAAGAATTTTTTAAAGTTTGAATAATGTGTCATGTGTTATGATCAGAGTGCAAACGAATTTTATATATGAAATGCACCCTTTCATTACATCCCAAATGAGTAAAAAGATACAGTGGTTGGACCCCAAGAGGTATCACCCAACATCCAAGTAAAACAAAAAATATTTAAATTTTTCTTCAGCGGTAACCGGTTACTGTAGGGCTGTAACCGGTTACACATACGCTATAACATGTATATTTTAAAATTTGCATGCCTGTAACCGGTTACCCAAAAGCTGTAACCGGTTACCACTGAACCAGAAATTTATTTTATTTTTGCGAAGCCCTGTAACCAGTTATTGTAACCCTGTAACCAGTTGCCACTAAGTAAAAGTGATAAAAACTTATTTTTCTAAGTGATAGACATGCAATGTTTTACTCTTAATTGATCATGACATTTATATGAAATGTTTAGAGTATATTTTGAGCACTATATCATCTTAAAAACCTCAATTTAAAACTTGTACCTAACTTGTTTACGAATCTTCATAAATCTTAATCTTAAAAATTGGTTGTACAATTGTAGAAGACTTCATAGAATGATCTTAAAATACTATATGATCATGAACATCTTCTTTTCCACAGCCTTGATATTTCTTTGACTTTATGTATTGTGGTCTTCATCAAAAACACTTTGATTGGAGTGCATGCAATCACAATATATGATTTGTGAAATGTGTCGTCCATTGCACTGACGTAGCTGGAATAAGACACCCCAGCTTCAAAAATACTTGAACAAAATGGAGAGATCTAATATACCCAATACAGATTATGCTACCATCTGGGTCTTGAGGTGGGCAACTTCGTAGTGGAAAAATGTCTCCGAAAAACCATATCTCGTGAGATCGATACACACCCTCTCATATGCACTTGTTATAAGATGGCCCATTTTAGGGAAGCACATCCACTTATCAGGTGGTGTGCAACCAATAATACTTGGAACAAGAGCATTATGAATTTTATTGAAACGTTCCTTACCCTCGTATAGTCGTAAGTAATCTTCTTTATGCACGGTCAATTCCGAAATAAGTGTTTGTCGTACAATAATGTGGTTCTCCTCACCTTTACCAAGTAAACCGGACATGGCCTGAAAGGCACAATTATCGTCCCCCTCCCCCACATTAACAAACCTTTCGATGTATTTGTGTATAAAACCTGACATCTCATCAATGTGAATAATCAGTGGTGGAATTGGTTCTTTTTTAATCAGAGGTGTACGAGGTGGTTTGGAAATGCGAGCTCCTTTGAATACACTTTTGTGTGACTTTGGGGTTGGAGAATTTAGAAAATGTGAATCAACAACTTCATGGTAAGATGGAGTGTGCCTTATTTAATTTTCATCTTGTGTACTTTTACACTTTTTAAGTGCACCTTTGGTTTTTACCGATTGTGAAAAAGGTTTCATATCAGTGGTTTCTGGATAGGATATTTTCCTCAGTATTATTTAATGTGCAATCTCATAGTGTCATCCGCTTTAGAAAATCTATCCATGATCACTTCGAACTTGGTTACAATGGTAATACTCGATGTACCGTCTTTCGTAGAACTGTAGTCATCAAATCGAAGTCTTTTCTAATGATCGTAGACCTCGTCCATACGTATGGAGGAATTTAGCTTCATATTTTTTTCTATGAGACAAGCACATGGAAGCCCGTAAGTTTTCCTAATTATACATCCACACCTTGAACTATCGGGCCCTGTTTTCTTGACACGTTTCGCTTCATGAAAAATAAAATTCAATCTCGCTCGGGATATGTTAAGATTCAACTATGAGTAAAGAGGGTTATCTTTAAAACGGTGTTCACGAAAGTTGTGCTCCGGCCAAAAGTTGTTTGTATTTCATTATGTTTGTTTTGGAGCATTTGGCTCACCGTGTCATATTCTCTACAAAACTCTCCCTTTGCTATCACCCAACCATTTCTTTAACATTGCATGTACAGATTCGACTCTATTAGTTATAGTATTTTCCAAGTGTCGAACTCGGTCAGTCCAAGCACACACCACTTTCTCTTTCACCTATTCAAGAATAATAGTTTCAACATATTTTAGAAATTTTGGAAACTTAACACACAAACTCCTAAAGTGTACTACATTCTCAACATACAACTCTTATGTAGAAGAATTCAATATATTTGCCCATGTATCCATTATATTCTCCACCATGTTGTATCCCAATTACCCTCTTGATTTCAGAATTTTTATTTGGCTTATATTTCATCTGCATATACATACATACATTGGTTCTGTTTCTATAAGATCAAGGCATGCCAGTAAAGCATCGACTATTTATCAGAAGCGTCAAAGGCTTTATGTAGGAAATTCAATCAGCTAAGGAACGAGTTATCACCATGTTCTATTCCCATATATTTTCTCATGTCTTGGGCAATATAAGGGAACCAGAGGTTTTGATCTGATTCAGAATAGTTCGGGTTAAAAATCTGTTTCGGTGCGTCAACTTCATAATTTTCTAACTACGAGCCTAAGTACTGTTATGGAATGAAATTTAATCACCAAGTCCGTGTTGATATTATCTTCATTTTTGTGTTCGGGCCGAGAGCCAATTATGTGCAGAGGGCAGTCAAATAATTTTATTACTGAGTTTTCAGGTTACCGGTCAACGGTGTTTCGGGCATTCAGAAATCTCTAAATCTGATTTGATATACCGTATCAAGGTGGTTCTTTCACCATTGAATCCACCTCGATATCCTCTCCAAATTCCATGTACGGGCCTAAAGCTAATTCTCAAAGGAAGGTCTCTAAATTCGCAAATCAGACAAAGCTGAATAGTGGAAAATACTGATAAATAGTTGGTTGATTCGTGTTTTGCGTGTACTAAAAAATTCATAACTCGAATCATGTGGCTCTTTTTGAACCGGTTTCGGTGGCTAAAATTTTGTCTCGACGTCATCTACATTATCATCTCTCACGACCATAAGCTAACTCTTCTTAGAAAGGCCCCAAAAATAAGGATTTATCAAGTATTTTCGCACAGGAAAATTGTGGCAAATGTTTATCTGCACCACATCCAAAAAATCATAACTCGGTCTATTTTTATCGTATCGAGCCCACTCAGATGGCATTGTCTCATAAATTGAGTTAGCTAAATTTTGGTTTCATTTTCAAGAGCCAACGGTACCCTAAAGGCTTCCATTTTTAGCCCAAAACATGTGCAACTCACTGAAAATTCTGAAGCTGGGAATTAAAGTTGTCTGAGGCGAAATTTCAAAAATTCATAACTAAATCACCATTTATCCGATTGAGCCCATTTTCAGGCAAGAGTTCGATCATAATGTCGGCTATATTTTGGTTTCACATTTCAACTTCAAAACTCATACCGAGATTCCTGCGAATTTTCTCAAAACGTGTCGCACTCAAGTTAATTAAAATTATGCATTACTATTTATGGATATTTTAGACCCATTTACCAAATCCATTCACATAAGCCCATAGTATATATTCTTTTGACTTCAATTTCTCTCATAACTCGCCAATCTCCATAAACAATCTAAATTTTTCTCTCAATTCTCTCAAAGATCAAATCAAGGTTCTACATTTTTTTCATCAAGAACACAACAACAACATCATCAAGATCCAAAAGTCAAGATTAAGAGCAATTTTTCTCTGATAGTTGATCCATTTGTTATGATCTCTATACCTAAGCCACATCTTCACTTCTATCAGTGAGTTTTCTTGAATTAAGCATTTTTTGAAATAAGTAATTTTTTTGAATAAGTGTTTTTGCTTGGTTCTGTTGTTGATTGAGGTTTTAATTGTATGATTGAGGCTTAATTGTTGAAAATTGATTTGAATTGAGGATTTAATACCATTTTGTTGAATTGTTTATTGAAATAAGTGATTAATTGAACTTGAGAAGTTGATTTTGATTGTAACTTGAAATTGACATAGTGTTGTTGTGTTGATTTTTAGCCCTAGGTGTAGTTACACTAGTGTTTAAGTTGAATTATCTATAGAAAACAAGTTAACACTAACACTAGTTTGAGACTTTGAACTCTTGATTAGATTAACACTAGTTCCTAATTCTTGATTTAGAATTTGTTAATAGTTTAGGTTAGGTAGATTCTAGCACTAACTTTGATTTAAGTGTTGTAACATAAACTAACAATTATTTTAGTCTAGGCCTAATCTTTGATTTTCAAGCTTTACTACTTGTTTCTAATTATTTTTGGTTGATGATCATTTATATTTTTGTGCATTTGAAATGCATTTTTGCATATGATCTCAAGTTACCAATTCTTGACATAAACTAATTTTTTGTCAATTGTTGATTGATTGTTTGTTGCTTGTCATTTCAATGAGTTGAGATGATTTTTAGTGGACTCAAATATCATTGCAAAACACATTTGAAACAAGTTTGATTGAGTTTGATAAAAAAATATCTCAATATTTAGTAAATTGACAAAGTTT
This sequence comes from Vicia faba, assembly GCA_948472305.1. Classification (NCBI taxonomy): domain Eukaryota; kingdom Viridiplantae; phylum Streptophyta; class Magnoliopsida; order Fabales; family Fabaceae; genus Vicia; species Vicia faba. The sequence goes on along the minus strand of CATIWC010000770.1, from coordinate 67,014 downwards.
AACATAATTGGTGTTTTTGCTCTAACTCTTGATCCGTTTTGAGTTTTTCCGACTTTCATCAATGAAAACTGACTTTCTCAAGTCATTCAAGGCTCTCCGCAAAAATGTTTTCTCGATTCAGAAACCTTTTGTTAAATCTGGGAGCTGCTGACTTTTGTGCGAAAATCACATTTTTTGAACGAAATTTGACCGAATCGTCTGCATTTTGAGACCGTGTGTGTTTGCATAGCTTCCGATAATTTTGATAAATCGTTCCGTTTGATTTTTAAGCTTGTGTCTTGTGTATCAGTTCACTTTTTCAACTTGTCCATAATTGTGATTCATGGCCTAATTGTGACTTTTTTGTCTTTATTCATTACTTTTCATAGTTTGTGATTGTGCCAATTATGTGATACTTGTTGTATTTGTTTGTTTGCTAACATTAGCCTAGTTTAGGCCTAATTCTTTGATTGTTCAAAATTATTGAAATCAAAATGTTAAAGAAGCTTGATATTGGTTGATAATTCATGAGATTATGTGAAATTGTGGAGTTTATAACTTGATTTGAAAAATATTGTTGAATTATCTCATGAGTTGGAAATTGATGTTGAGAGTTTTCTTTAATATCTAAATATCAATAATATCAATTGTTTCTAACCATTTGGTTGTTGATAATTATGTTTTTTTGTGCATTTGAAATGCATTTTTGGTATATAATTTCAAGTTGTTGAATTTTTGACATAAACTACTTTTTGCCAATTTGCTGATTGATACTTGTTGTTTGTCATTTACATGTGTTGAGATAAATTCCAATAGACTTAAATGACATCATAAAATACATTGGAAACATGTTTGATTGAGTTTGGTGGAAAACACCTCAACACTTGAACATGGACAAATTCTTGACATAATTATTGTTTTTGCTCTAACTTTTGATCCTCTTTGAGTTTTTCCGAGTTTCTGTATTTAAAACATAGTTTCTCAAGCCATCCGAAGCTCCCCGCGCATATATTTTTTCAATTTGGACACTTTTCATCCGACTTTTACTGTTGCTGACTTGTTGCGAAAATCATGTTTCCGGGTGAAATTTGGCCGAATCGATTGCATTTTTGTGATCCATTTGCATGAATATAAGTCCCATTAATTTTTAAAATTCATTCCAAACAATTTTCAAGAGGTTACCGTTTGTTTCGAATGCACTTTTTGGTTTATGTACATATTACACCGTTACTTGAAAAATATCGTTTTGCACTAATTTCGGTTTGTGATATCATTCCCTCCTAGTTTGTAAATATACTAACTTGTAGCATACCAACTAACTTGGTAGCTTGTACATTGGATATTGACATTCAAGAGATTACTACTTTATGTAAATACCGCATTTTGTTGATATCGTTAACTAGTACATATGTGTTTTTACCGCTTTTTTGAGTTTAATTACTTGAATATGGCGTAGCTGTCCGGAGTATTGCTATTAGCGTATAAACATGGTTCACTTATTACCATTTGACCATTTATATTCATACTTATATCTGATCTCATTTCTTCCGCTTCCATGCTAATTTTGGTACTATTTCCGATACTAATACAATATTGTCCTGAAATGTCATACTATATTCAAGTATCTTGCTCGTTTTGTATTATACATAACCATGTTTACTTTTGATCATTGTTTCTTACTTACAATTTGTATTTCAATTGTGTTGTTATTTTCTAACCATTTTGGTGAGTTGTGCATGTCTTGAGAAGCAAATTCGGGCATTGACCGCTTTGGTAACGAATGCGCTTTGCTTGCACTGATGTCACATTTCTGACATTCTCTCTTGTTGGTGGTAGCTTTTGGATATTTTGCAGAAGATTTCAGATATTTGTTGTAGAGTTTGATGTATACGAATTTGTTTTATCCATTTGATACACATTCAGATCATTATTGTTGTAAATATTGTAAATACTACATTTTACCACTTTCTAAAGATCATGTATAGTAGGGACATTTATTGCTTTCTAGAAATCATGAGAAGTAGGAAGCAGGAAATAAATAGTGTGCGCTCGAAGTCGCTGTTTAAAGTCCTGTAGCATGTACCGTTTTCTGTATGCTAATTGTATTTGTTTAAAACCCTACCTTAGAAGTGTGTATTCTACACGTGTGTTTATATTTATGCCTGTATTATATTACAAGTGATAAGTCCTCAAAAGGAGGCAAGCGGGGAGGATCCATAATAGATCCCCGCACATTCTAGTCTGTGTCATCCTTATATCACGTTGTACATCGAGGCTTTGGAGTTGTGTCGATCTTGTACATCGAGTTCGTCAAGTGGGGAAAGGTTTTGCAATCAAACCCCTACGCTTTGTTAGGAGTTCACATTGGTCGATGCTGACGCTCTATGATCGTTCATATTGTCTTTGGTCGCATACCTAGATCTTCTATATCTTGGTTAGGTGTTCAGATAACTTAGGGTAGATATTTCCCTTTTATCCTCCACCTTAGGATCTTCATATTGTCCTCGAGCTAGACATTAGAATATTTACCCATGCATGCTAACTTAGGGTAGATATTTCTCTTTTATCCCCCACCTTAGGATCAATCATTGTATGATTACACTAGGGCTAGAGATTAGGATAGTCTCCCTTAGTTGTTTTCTTTTCATTGCATATTATATCTTAAAATGAAAACCTTCTTTTTCTTGGAAAATCATTAAAACCTCTCTAATGAACTTAAATCCTTCTTCAAGGTAAAAAATATAAATCAATCTTAATTTGTATGTGCGCCTTTTGGCTTTGTTTTGAACCTTGTCAATTGATGTTTTGGCATCCTTGCCATGATATTTTGTTATCTTTTCGCCGATGTTTCGCCGTTGCATATGTTTGTTATCCTACTTTGTTTCTCAATATCATTTTCAGGTGTGATGTTTTATCATACTAATTGTAATGCCTCGCCATTTTTTCCATGTTACCATGCTATCTTTGTAGCCGATGTTTCGCCATCGCATATGTTTTTAACCGATGTTTCGCCATTGCTTATGTTTTTCACAGATGTTTCGCTATCGCATAAATTTTTTGCCGATGTTTCGCCATCACATATGTTTTTAGCCTATGTTTCTCCATCGCATATGTTTGTAGTCGATATTTCGCCATCACATATGTTTTTCACTGATGTTTCGCCATCGCATATGTTTGTTGTTGATGTTTCGCCATCGCGTATGTTTTTCATCGTACTTTGATTTTTGATATCATTGTTAGGTGTAATGTTTTGTCATCTTGTGTGATATTTTGGCTATCATGCTGACGTTTTATCATCTTATCTAAGTTTGTGTTGCCATGTGATGTCTTGTCATCCTTTTTTTGTTGTTTTATCATCGTTGTTGGTGTTTTGCCGTTTTATTTAATGTTTTGCCATCTTGACTGTTGCTTTTGTCTTCTTAATTAAAAAACACAAACCAACCAAAATATATGAGTCGAACTACGATTGCTCTGATTCCTTAAAAGGGATACGTATGCATTGGGGTAGGGCCCAAGCGAGCACAACCTTTATTTTCCCTTTATTATTTTCTCCTTTCTTTTGCATGCATTCTTCCTCAGTAGTAAACATTGGGCATAAATTTTACACACCCATAAGATAGACAACAAGAATGGATACCATAGAGTACTACGGGCGTGTGGGGTGCTAATACTTTCACCTCATGTAACAGACTCCCTTACCCGATCTCTCGATCGTAAGATCATAATTTCTCCCTCTTCAGGTTTTCTCGATGTTTACCTTTCCCTTTCGGCGGGATAAAAGACATTCAGTGGAGACTTCATTGATTTTATATCAGATGGAGGTTCGACCGGTTGTTTCAGTTGGCGAATTCACTGAGGACATGTTGACCAAATGTTGGTCCATCTCGTAGTCGATCCTACAGGTACAGATGGTGACTCTAGTTCTGATGGTGACTCTTGGGTTATGTTGGTGACTTTGTTCTTGTTGGTGACTATTTGGTCTCCTGGTTTTGTTGCAGACTTCTCACCTTGGAATGGCTATTTATTTCGGCAGTCCAACAGTTATCTTTTATGACAGGGAGATTTTGGTCTCATACAGTTGCTGATCCACTTGGTACTTGGCTCTTTTGTGTTCCAAGGTGGTGTCATACCTTTGATCCGGTGATGTTCATCATTTAGTTTAGAGACAGTGCAACCATTTTCTATGTTTATGGAACCTTGTCCCGTGTTCTTGCATACATAATATGTTAACGTCATTTTAACACACATGTTCTTTCCATTTCTAAGGAACCATGCGTGTGAGCCTTGTGTTGCACTTCTCTACCTTTACTGGTTTAAAATCAAATTTAAAAGCACGTAAGTTACTTGGAAATGATCGAACATGACATTTCATACACTCAAGCACCTCATGCATATTCATGCATTCATAACAGGTACTCAAAGTTGGGAATTCTTATTCAGACTTGGTACTATCTTCAGAGTTACAGACTTGAACTCTTGTTGTCACATGTTCAGAAATCAATTATGGAATGACTTTGTGGGTGTATTGGTCGGGATGAAGATTCAGATGTGGTTGTTTATGGTATACATGCAAGCCTTGGCCTGTGATTGGGAACTCTTCAAGAAGGAAGATAGTCAGTTGAAGACTCAGTAGAGCCGGATCATGGAAGTCTTGATGATAGTATCAGCAATCCTACACTGACAGTTGCAACATGAGTTATTCTTTTCTCCTCATTTTTTGGGATTTCTTTTAAAACCATGGAGTGCCTTATGGATCTCATCCACTATCTTGAGTGCTTGGAACATGTTATCAGCAGATGGTTCCCATTTCCCAGTTGAATTCAAGGAATATGTTTTATCAGCAAGGGCATAATAGGCCTGGAGAACGGTTTGATCCCATTTAAGTGTTTTGTTCTCATTTTTTTCCATGCTTGTTTGAGCTTCAGCGGGTTAGGCTCCATACTTCAGTACCGTCTATAAATTCCCCTTCCAAATCATGTTATCTTCGTCATATGTGGTTACCATGTCGGGGTACCTGATTATTCAGTCAAGGACATTCTCCACAATTTTTGTGTTTCCTGATATTCTCATCAGCAGCCAGTGTTTGTTCCCAAAGTAAATCCATGAGGCAAAGCTTTTAAGAACATATAAAAGAAGCCTGAGAAGTATATTGATACCATCTTAATGCCTTACATCCATGAACTTCCTCGTCCGTTGGGAATTCATTTGATTAAGCTTCATGCTTTGGAGACTATTCAATTGATTATTCTCTCTTCCATGCAAATTCTAGGCGTGTCTCTCATTCTGGGGAATTTGGCCGTAATGTTGAAGATTTCAATAGGTTTAACCAAAGTCTAACTCCTGCCTGACATCTCTCTCAAAGTCCAATTTCTAAGGTGATGAACAGTTTTGAAATTTTCGCTTGGCACAATGTTCACTCTCTCTTTTGAGAGAATATTTAGTGAACATTATTCTAGGGCACTCGACTATTCAAGTTGAAGATGGTTTGTCATCCAGAGATAAAGACCAAGCTTGGATCAATTCAGAGACTGTTGTGTCCATATCAGTCGGGGAATCTCTTATCCAAGTGAGCCTCAAGGTTGTTGAAGATCTTTTGAAGCAATCATTCCATACACAGTCTTGTCTCGTCAACATGGAAACTTCAATTTTCATTTGCATTCTCATTTGCAATCTTAATTATTTTGTTCAGTACTTTCTTATATGAAAACTTACTCGTCTTTTTTGAATGATTAATCATAATGCACTTAATATGCTTATCTTGAATTAATCCATTCGTTATCACTCTTAATTGTTTTACTATGTTTTTTATATTCAACTCTTGTTAATAAAGCAATGACTCTTGAGGGAGGATGACAAAATTTTACCTGGAATTCCAAATGGTATGCTTTCGAATAAAAACCTTGTTGATTATGTACAGGCCTTGTTTCAATTCCCAAACACCGAATATATAAGGGAGATAGACTCTCGTTAACCCATCCGAGCCTTTGAAGTACGAGTTTCTTTTATGTTAAAAAAAGCCCTTATTTTTAACCTGGGGCAGGGTAGATGTTCAGTTAATCTGATCAAGCATTCAAATTTCAAAAGGAGTGTCCTATCTGAGGATCACCACACCTTATCCCTTGCATTATGAGGTCGAGAAAATATCAAAACCACAATGGTTATTTCCTCACAAAATCCTGAAGTCGAGATCGAATCGATACAACAATGGTTATCCCTCGCCGACCAAGGAATGAGGCAATCACTTTCTTCCAAAAAATTCAAAGACTTAGGGTTACACAACTTGTTCAAAAAGGAAGTATGAATAATAAAGAAACGAAAAAGCCCTGCTAAGTCGAAACTTGAAAACAAGTCACTTAGGCAAAAGTTAGGGCATCACGACGGACTTCCAAATTGAAATTCAAAAGAATTGGTCTAGTAAAAAGTTAGGGAAGGCGAAAAGAAAATTGAAAAACCCGAAAGTCAGAAAAGTATTACCCAATAAAAATCCTCATCAAAATAAAATTTTTGTGATCAAACACCCAAGAAACCAAAGGTTAAGTGACTGTCGTGTCCAAGAAATCGATGTGGTTCCTCAACCATCATAAACTCTTTTGAGATATAAGTGTTCGTATCAAGTTAACTGAATGTAAAACTGGAGAACATCATGTAGAATGGATGGGCACCAAATAGTTTTGAGCCTTAAAATCCTTGTTTCTAAAACCGTGAACCAGGCCACGTTACAACCCTTAAAATTCCTAACTGAAGCAAGGGTTAGTCGAAAGCAAAACTGTTACGAGAATACGGTAACCTGACTCATAAGAGACTTGCTTAAAACTTTTGAGTTGGTATCTGTTGTACCCCAAAATTTGCCCTCCCATATTCTTCAAAATTTGCCAAGATCAAGGTTCAAAATCCCTCAAGGGTTGCACAGTCTAATTGCCTCCTAACAGTCAAAAATTAGGGTTTTGGTTCTGGCAAAGAATTTGAAGTCTCCAAGGGTCCAATCAAATCCCACATGCCTACATACATTGTCAAGCATCCATATGTCAAGTTTCAAGACTCACAGCATCAAAATGCACAGTCAAAAACCTTAAATGCTTCACAGTCAACTACAGGGGCAAAATGGTCATTTGACAATCAAAAATCCAAATTTTTGGTCAACATCTTATTTTGAAGCCACAAACATCATTTGATCAATTCTTGATCATGATTCTCAAGGCATGGCTCAAAAAGTCTCAAGATGCAAAAATTTCTATTTTTGGATAGCTGAAAAAGTCAACTGCAAATTGACCAGGGCATAACATCCACATGGTTTATCAGAAAAATTCCATCCAAATCTCATTTTGAAGAGAATGACATTTCCTACAACTCATCTTCACACTTCAAGTCCAAGAAATGCTCTCACAAAAAGTTATCAATTTCAACATTATAGGTCATTTTCAAAAGTCAACAAAAAGGCACTTTAAGTCAAAGACCATAACTTGAGATTGGTAAATAAAAATGACATGGGACTAAAGGCATTTGTTAGAGGACTTCAAGACCTTTCCAAAATGTCCAAGAACATGATCAAAGCTTAAAAATTGAGCAAGATATGCCTTGTGGAAGTTGGGAAATTTTTGGGAATTTTGAAAAGTCAACTTTGCTTCAAATGCCTCAAAAATGCTAATGGGCCTCAATTTCTTCCATGAAACATTATCCAAAGGCTATGCACGACCCATTAAGCTAAAAGGGAGTTATTTTCTTATTTTTAATTAATTAATTGAATTTTTAATCTTATTAATTCATTTAATTAAAATTAATTATGAGAAAAATACTAAATCATGTTTTCCAAATCTTTTTGTGCAGCATATTCACCCTTTATGAATCAAATAATTCGTGCATCACTCAAAAGGAAAGATTCTATGCAATTGGCAATGGTTTCATGGCAAAAAGATTGGATTTGATATCATTGAAAACCAAATTATCCAAATCATCAATGCATGGATTATGGGCCTGTTTTTCTTGACCTAATTCCATCCTCATACATAGCCAAAGCAAACCTAATGCACAAGAACAGAGCAGCTGCGCAGAAGACATAGAACACATTGCACTTTTTCACAAGAAATATTGAAAACTGTTTTTCCTACATATAAGGTGTTTCAAGGCTTGAAAAGGGTTCCAATACATTGCCAAGGGACCCAGGAAGCTTTTACAATCAAAGCCAAGTCTCCATACATCCAGAAGTGGTAGAATGACATCGCCCTGTTCATGAAATTTTTCACTTTCGTATTTGAATTTACATGCATTTTCCATACGTTTTAATGGTTGATTTACACTAACATGAACCTTCTGAAGCTATTGGTGCCCTCTAATTGAATTAATACTGCCTGTGTCAAAAGTTACCATTAATGTATTTTAGGGTTTCAGGAACTTTGAATTTGGGGCTTTACATATATGGAACTATTGGCCATTCAAACCTATACCATTGGATTCAGGACTGTGATCGGTGGATCTGGAACTGACTGTTTAACGCTGGTTCGCGAAATGTCGCGGAAGCAAGAGTCGCCACCGTCTTTTATTTTCTCCAAATGGAAAGGACAAAAGCACAGAAAAATTCCTTAAAGAGATTGCTCTCGGTTCGGGAGGTAGATTATAGAAAGGGAAGGTGTTAGCACCCTTTCTATCCATGGTTATCCATGGGCTCTTAGATACTTGCTCATTTGTGTTTTCAAAATGGTTTGTTTGCTTTTCAATTGTGGGTTTTAAAAAGTTTCTTTGAAAATTCCAGTTCGACTCTTGTATCGGTCCTCAAGAGTGTTTGAAAAATTGCTTTTGAAAGCTTTTGAAAAGGTGTCGGTGTGAAAAGTATTTTTGATTTATTTTTGAAATTAGAGCAAGTATCTAGACTCGTCTACCTACCCTAAGGAATTAGGCTGTGTAAATGTCCTTAAGGTAGTGCCATCCCACCATTGAGAGATAGGTAGCACCACCGTTGGAGGTGTTCGAGTCAATTCGATTGTAGGGACATGGTGATCACCAGAGCAATAGGAAGATACCTTAGAAGCTACCCTCATGCCAGGTTCCCGGATCATGAGGACTTACTAAGACATCCTCTACTCGACGATCACCTTTCGAGAGGCAAGGCAACAGTGAGGCGTACCCTAGGGGTGGTGTGTGATTTGTGTGTCGTTTTCAGATATTTTATCTTGTTCATGTCATGGGTGATCTACGCTTTTGTTTTTATTTTAACATTCATTCTTGCATGCAATTATTAACAGTTAAAAAGTTGCGAGAAATGTAAAGTTCCTAAACCATTACAAAGGCGCGGGTCCATATCGCCAAATTAAATCCAGGACCCGATTTAACATAAAATAAAGATGCGAGAAATATAAAATGTCCAATTTACACGGCTTTGGCAGAATTACATAAAAATTATAAGAAAAGAAATAAATGCGCGAAGAGAATAAAAACCGGGAATGTGAGGGCGTTGGACCCTTTTTGATGAAATTAAATTATATTAACAAATTAATTAAATTAAAATGAAAGGAAATTATTTTTTTGAGTTTTTGTATTTATGAATTTTTTAATGAGAACTAAATGAAATTAATTAATTAACCCTAATTCTAGTTGTTTTTAATTTACTAAGAAAAGCATTAAAATTTAACCTAAAATTAAACCTAATTAATTAATACAATTTTATTTACAAAAATAATAATTAATAATTAATAATTAATAAAAGAAAAGAAAAAGGTAAAAGTAAATAAAACCTAGTTCTACAAATTTTAAATTTATTAAGAAAATGTTAAAGTTAAACCTAAATTTAGAAAGCTAAATTAATTAATGAGATTTATTTACAAAAATATTAAAATAAAACATATTTTTGATTTTTATGACTTTCTGATTTTTTTTTTTTTTTATGTTGAGAAAAATATTAATTTAAAGAATTAAGAAAGAAACAATTAAATTAATACAAATAATGAAAAATAAATAAAACAAAAGAGAAGAATTGCAAACCCTTGGGGGGTTCTGTCCCAGATTAGAGGTATCTCCAGCATTTTTGGCCCAATGTTTAAGGCCTTATGTTGACTTTTCATGCTAGCATGTGGCTTCGTTGACTGAGACATACCATAGGCTTTGAATCCTGGCCATAGGATGGATGCAGTGGGACGTGTGGCACGTTTGAATGATGAGCGTATGGTGATCATTAGGAGAGAGCGCTGCATGCAAGTATGGTTAGAAAAATAATATGAAGATGGGGGGGACCTGGGATTCGAACTCAGGTCCCAGGGGTTTCCAGCGCTGCTTTCCACCATCTATGCTGCATTGTAACTTTGTAATAATAATAGATGACAATTAATATATAAAAAAACAACGCACTAACGCTATGGATCAAAAAAACGCGCTAAATTTTAAACTACCCTATCACTTGGAGACAGGTCATCGTCTTCCCCATCCATTCGCTTTTGGCCTGAAAAAAAACAGTTAGATATCGGGGGTTTTAAACCCCCACTAAATAGTGCATATAAAAATAGCGAATAGAAATCCTGGAATCATAAATTAGGCGCGAGGTATGGAATCCATTGGTCATGAGTTTCTGATTCTGATGGTGTGGGTCTCAGGTCTTAATTTTTCCATAGAAGTAAACCCCCAATTTCACCGTTTTGTAACCCTAACAATCTTCCATGGTGATTCTTCATATGATGCGTGAAAACTCAATTAAAACACACAGTCAGCTTTAGAATGGTCCAATGAACATAAATCAAACATTAAAAATTGCAGATAACGCATGAATCATGATGCAAGCATATGAGAAAAAACATGAACAGGACACGATCGTTCTATCGTTTCTTTGTGTTAGGGACAATGATTTTGATCCAGACACCTTCCTTGAAGCCTCGGGAATGCAATGGGATAACTATTCTGCCTTGAAAACCTTTGCAATCGTGATTTTGGTTATGGCTTTTGGGCGCAGCTTTTTGGTCTCCAGCTTTAGGGTTAGGTTTGCACTTGTATAAGGAATGAATTCAGTCAATAATCCAAGCCCAAAGCCTTGTCTTTAATGGTTTTCAAGATTTGATTTTTTTGAATCTTTTTCAATATTTTTTCATGAAGAATCATACCAATTTGCACCAATTCTTTCCTCTTTTGATATGCACGAAATCCTTAGTGAATCATGAGCGATTGTACTGCATGAAAAGATTTGATCACATTGGTTTAGTATTTTTCCATATTTTATTTAATTTAAATGAATTAATTGTAATAAAAAATTCAAATAAATAAATAAAAATGATGAATAAATCCCCTTTGGGCCAAATGGTCGTGCACATGCTTTGGATGATGAATCTTGGAAGAAAATGTGGCCCATTAGCAATTTTAAGACTTTTGAAGCAAAGTTGACTTTTCAAAATACCCAAAAATTTCCCAACTTCCACAAGGCATATCTTGCTCAATATTTAAGCTTTGATCATGTTCTTGGACATTTTGGAAAGGTCTTGAAGTCCTCTAACCAATGTCTTTGGTCCCATGTAATTTGGATTTACCAATCTCAAGTTATGGCCTTTGACTTAAAGTCCCTTTTTGTTGACTTTTGAAAATGACCTATAATGTTGAAATTGATAACTTTTTGTGAGAGCATTTCTTGGACCTGAAGTGTGAAGAGGAGTTGTAGGAAATGTCTGTATCTTCAAAATTAGCTTTGGATGGAATTTTTCTGATAATCCATGTGAAAGTTATGCCCTGGTCAAGTTACAGTTGACTTTTTCAACTGTCCAAATATGGAAACTTTTGCATCTTGAGACTTTTTGAGCCATACTTTGAGAATCATGATCAAGCATTGATCAAATGATGTTTGTGGCTTCAAAATGAGATGTTGATCAAAAATTTGGACTTTGACTGTCAAATGACCATTTTGCCCCTACAGTTGACTGTAGTGCAATTAGGGTTTTTGACTGTGCAATTTTGTGCTGTAAGTCTTGAAACTTGGTATGGGGATACTTGACCATGTTTATAGGCATGTGGGACTTGATTGGACCCTTGGAAACTTCATTTTCTTTGTCAGAACCAAAACCCTAGTTTTTGACTGTTAGGAGGCCCTTGAACTGTGCAATCCCTTGGGGAGATTTTGAAGCATGCTTTTGGCAAATTTTGAAGAATATGGGAGGGCAAATTTTGGGGTACAACAGTTGCCCCTATTCAATCTTCTTAGACCTGAGGATGCAGATTGGCTGACGTGCCTTTCGTAGTCCGAAGGTGGAAGATGATTGAACACTAGAGTGCCCAGAAATTTGCGCTCACATAGTAGTGTGATATGGGGAATGGGCTTATAGATGCCATTTGGAGATTGATGGATAGGATGATGGGCTTATAGATGCCATCTGGGTGTCGATCGCGTAAGAGATTCCTTAGCGAGAATTTGCGTACCTGCAAAAGAGAATGATTACCTGACCTGTTACAGGAGCTGGTCTTTGAACTCTTTGTATAGATGTGTCCTGACTGGTTACAGGAGCTGGATCTGGATCTTCGAAAGGTGATGAATGAACCAGGGATGGTTACTACCTTAACAAGAACGCTGAGAGAACCTAGGGCGACTTCTACCTCAACAGTAACGCTGAGAGAATCTTGGGTGACTTCTACCTCAACAGTAACGCTGAGAGAATCTTGGGCGACTTCTACCTCAACAGTAACGCTGAGAGAATCTTGGATATCTTCTACTGAGTCTTTATCAGGAAAATCTGTTAGGGGTCAATTTAACTGGACTAGAGAAGGCCTTTGACTGGATAAGAAACAGGAAAATCTTAGGGTCGATTTAACTGAACCGGACAAGGTCTTGAAATCTTCAACTGGATAAGAAACAGGGAGATCTTAGGGTCGATCTGACTGAACCAGAGAAGGCCTTGGACTGGATAAGAAACAGAAAAATCTTAGGGTCGATTTAACTGAACCGGTCTAGGTCTTGAAATCTTCAACTGGATAAGAAACAGGGAGATCTTAGGGTCGATCTGACTGAACCAGAGAAGGCCTTGGACTGGATAAGAAACAGAAAAATCTTAGGGTCGATTTAACTGAACCGGTCTAGGTCTTGAAATGTCTTCAACTGGATAAGAAACATGGAGATCTTAGGGTCGATCTGACTGAACCAGAGAAGGCCTTTGACTGGATAAGAAACAGGAAAATCTTAGGGTCGATTTAACTAAAACCGGTCTAGGTCTTGAAATCTTCAACTGGATAAGAAACAGGGAGATCTTAGGGTCGATCTGACTGAACCAGAGAAGGCCTTGGACTGGATAAGAAACAGAAAAATCTTAGGGTCGATTTAACTGAACCGGTCTAGGTCTTGAAATGTCTTCAACTGGATAAGAAACAGGGAGATCTTAGGGTCGATCTGACTGAACCAGAGAAGGCCTTTGACTGGATAAGAAACAGGAAAATCTTAGGGTCGATTTAACTGAACCGGTCTAGGTCTTGAAATATAGCTGAGAATTTAACTGGATCTTTCCTGAAAGGTAAAGGTCAGTCATATGCAATGCATGATATGGATCAAGCAATGATGTTCTCAACATAAATGAGATTTGTAAGATGTGATGCGTATATGCATGCTATAATGTATGGAAGTGTGATGTCTATGAATGTGTGCTTTCGTCTTAGGAAAATAAATCCTTGACGGGTGCCGGGAAGTTAACTCCTGGGCTGATGTTGGAGAATAGATTTTTGCTTCCGCTGGGGATGATAGTTGCAAGAATACCGGTAGGAGAAGATGACTCCGTTGGGGAATAAACTTGGCGAATGGATTACTCTGCGGGGAGAAAAGATATTCTAACGATCTTGCTGGGAAGCAAAACTCTGTGGGGAGAGAGGTACTTTGTTGAGTTGTTGATAATAACTTGCTGGGGATACCCTTGTTGTGTTGGAAGTGTTAATAGACTTTGCTGGGGATAAGAAGACTTCGTCGAGGACGATCTTTCCGTGGCTTTTGGCTGAGGATAACCCAGTTATATCCTGGTACAGAAATAACTCTTTGAATAAAGCTGGGGGACGCGTTCGTGCTCTGCGAGGATAAGCTTCCAGAATCTACTGGGGATAAGCTTACTGCTTGGGGGGATGGATTCCAACCTTTCCTGGGGAGACTGGATTGGACTCTCCTGGGGAAGTTTTGAACTGTATTGGAAGTAACTCCGATGAATGTTTGATATACCGTCGGGGAACGATCTTAGATCAAGATTGTCGGGGATGCTTGTTAAGAATGCCCGTATATTGCTGGGGAATGTTGAGATCTGCTGGAGGATACCCAACTTCCTTAAGGCTGATAATAGCTTTGCTTGGGGAGAGTGCACTGACTTGCTGGCTCACTCTCTGGGGAATTAAGATATCTGGTTATGTTCTTCAGCTGAACCTACCTTGGTACTTTGGAGGACAGAACAATTAGATTGCTTAGACAACTCTTTATTGCCCCTGTTTCTAATGTTACCTGTAATTAATCCTTTGTTTCGTATGCAAATATTCATGAGTTTAGCAAATTATCGTCAATGCATATATCACAAATTGAACCTTGGACGTTCTTCGCAAAACAAAACAGAAAAGAAAAAACAATTGGTAATTTTAACTGAAAGGTGATTTTTGTATTGATTTTGAATTTGCCTGTAAATAGGCGTTTATGTACAAGAGGCTGACGTCCTAGTAAGAGAACGCCGCCGAATAAAAGAGTTTATACAATTTTGTACAAGAGAAAATAAAACAGCTGTGTGAAATGAATGATCCCACTGGGTTTCAACTCTGCTATTGCCTTTATATCTCCGAGCGTCTCATCACTTGATGACCTTAGTTGAAGATGAAGCTGACTGATCGATGCCGTCTGAACTTGATGTAGATACCGGATTCTGGATACAAGGTGATCCAACGAGACATAGTATTACGCTTTATCCCTAACTTTTGCCTGGACCGCCCTTTCGGGTTTTCAGTCCACCGGGATACCCATTTTTGCCCAAGCCGCCTTTTCAGGTTTTCGACTTGCCGGGTGTACAGATTTTTTTTCATTGCATCCCTTCATTTTGCCCGAACCCTTTTGGTTCGCCGGGAAGCCCTAATTTTTGCCTAGGTATGTCAACCTAGCGGGTCTTTTTCATGCGTAGTATCTTTTTACTATGTCTGCATTGGCGGGGTGAGGGAGGTCGTCACCATCCATGTTGGTTAGAATCATGGCTCCTCCTGAGAACACATGTTTAACCACAAATGGCCCTTCGTACGTAGGGGTCCATTTGCCCCTTGGATCACTCTGAGAAAGGATAATTCGCTTGATTACCAGATCCCCAACTTGATATTCCTGCGGTCTGACCTTTTTGTTAAATGCCCTGATCATCCGTTTTTGGTACGTCTGACCGTGGCAGATAGCAGCAAGTCTCTTTTCATCAATAAGGTTTAGTTGATCAAGTCGTGTCTGGATCCAATCATCTTCGTTCAGATCTGCATCCTTCATTATCCGGAGAGAGGGTATTTGCACTTCGATCGGTAAGACTGCCTCCATGCCGTAGACCAAGGAGAAAGGAGTTGCCCCGGTTGACGTCCTGGCTGAGGTACGGTACCCATGTAGAGCGAACGGTAACATCTCGTGCCAATCTTTATAAGTCACTGTCATCTTCTGCACAATTTTCTTAATGTTCTTATTTGCTGCTTCTACAGCCCCATTCATCTTCGGTCTGTAAGGAGAAGAGTTATGGTGCTGTATCTTAAACTGCTCGCAGAGCTCAGTGATCATCTTGTTATTTAGATTGGTACCGTTGTCTGTAATAATTCTTTCTGGGACGCCGTATCGACAGATCAGGTTATGCCGAATGAACCGTGCCACAACAGTCTTGGTTACCGTAGCGTAGAAAGCTGCTTCGACCCACTGCGTGAAGTAATCAATCGCCACCAGAATGAAGCGATGCCCATTGGATGCTGTAGGTTTAATCTCACCGATCATGTCTATGCCCCACATTGCAAACGGCCAAGGCGCAGTCAGAACATTCAGAGGAACTGGAGGAACATGCACCTTGTCTGCATATATCTGGCATTTATGGCATGTCCGGGAATGTTGGTAGCAGTCGGCTTCCATTGTGGACCAGAAATACCCTGCCCGAAGGATTTTCTTCGCCATAGTGTGTCCACTGGAATGTGTTCCGAAGGTACCTTCATGTAGCTCTTCCATGATCCTTTCTGCTTCTGTCTTATCCACACAACGCAGTAAGGTCAAATCATGGTTTCGCTTGTACAAGATGCCGTTGCTAAGGAAGAACTTTGATGCGAACCTTCTCAAGAACTTTTTATCGTTGACAGATGCACCTTCAAGGTATTCCTGAGCTTCCAGATATCTCTTCACCTCATGGTACCAAGGCTTCTCAGTCACCAATTCAGTCTCGAGATCACAACAGTATGCCGGTTCGTCCAGTTTCCAGATGATGATCTGGGGAGCCTCATTGTCCCATTTGACCTTGAACATAGAAGACATTGTAGCTAACGCGTCCGCCAGCTGATTCTCCTCTCTCGGAAAGTGTTCAAAGGTTATCTCTGTGAAGTGGGGGATCAAAGTCAACACGCATTCTCTGTAAGGAATAAGATTCGGATGTTTCGTATCCCACTCTCCTTTGATCTGATTGATCACGAGAGCAGAATCTCCGAAGACACTCAGAAACTTGATCCTTAGGTCGATCGCAGCTTGAAGACCCATGACGCACGCCTCATACTCCGCCATGTTGTTGGTACAGTTGAAACATAGCCGGGCAGTGAGTGGAGTATGAGTGCCTTGAGGGGATATGATTACAGCGCCGATACCGTTACCCAAAGCGTTGGAGGCTCCGTCAAAGTGCATAGACCATCGGGATCCTTCCTCAGGTCCTTCATCCGGTCTAGGTACCTCACAATCAGTCACTATCATGATGCTCTCATCTGGAAACTCGAAGTTCATTGACTGATAGTCGTCTACTGCCTGATGTGCCAAGTGGTATGCCAGTACACTTCCCTTGATGGCTTTCTGGGTCGTGTACTGAATGTCGTATTCTGTCAAGATCATTTGCCATCTTGTTATTCTCCCAGACAGAGCAGGCTTTTCAAATATGTACTTTATAGGATCCATCTTTGAGATCAACAAGGTAGTGTGAGTCAGCATATACTGTCTCAGCCGGCGAGCAGCCCATACCAAAGCGCAACAAGTTTTCTCAAGCAGTGAGTATCGGGTCTCACAGTCGGTAAACTTTTTGCTAAGGTAATAAATGGCATGCTCTTTTCGGCCAGACTCGTCATGCTGCCCCAGCACACACCCCATTGAGTTGTCAAGTACTGTAAGGTATAGTATCAGAGGTCTCCCTTCAACCGGTGGCATAAGGATGGGTGGTTCTTGGAGATACTCTTTAATTCTGTCAAAAGCAGCCTGACATTCATCATTCTAACGTACTACCTGATCTTTCTTCAGCAGCTTGAAGATTGGCTCACAGGTAGCAGTCAGGTGTGAGATGAACCGAGCAATGTAATTCAGGCGTCCTAAAAAGCCTCTGACCTCCTTCTCTGTCTTAGGAACTGGCATCTCTTGAATAGCTTTGACCTTGGCAGGGTCCACTTGAATACCCTTATCACTTACAACGAAGCCTAGCAACTTTCCAGATCTTACCCCGAAGGTGCACTTGTTCGGGTTCAACCTCAGCTTGTACAACTTCAGATGGTCAAACAACTTCTGCAGATGATCAAGGTGTTCCTCCTCAGTTTGGGACCTTGCGATCATGTCGTCAACATACACTTCTATCTCATGATGGATCATGTCATGAAATAAGGCAACCATGGCACGTTGGTAGGTTGCCCCAGCGTTCTTTAGTCCAAAAGGCATGACCTTGTAGCAGAAGGTGCCCCACTGAGTAACAAAGGTAGTCTTCTCCATGTCTTCAGGTGCCATCTTGATCTGATTGTAGCCTGAAAAACCATCCATGAAAGAGAACACCTTATGCTGAGTTGTATTGTCAACAAGGACATCAATGTGAGGTAGGGGGAAGTCATCTTTGGGGCTGGCCCTGTTCAGATCCCTGTAGTCGACACACATTCTGACCTTACCGTCCTTCTTTGGTACCGGCACCACATTAGCAACCCACTGAGGGTAAGAAGTCACTGCAAGGAACCCAGCATCAAACTGTTTCATAACCTCGGCTTTGATCTTTTCAGACATCTCTGGACGCATACGGCGGACCTTTTGCTTAACCGGAGGGCAATCTTCCTTAGTAGGCAAGTGATGGACCACAATATCGGTATCCAACCCGGGCATGTCCTCGTAGGAACAGGCAAAGATCTCCATATAATCATGTAGCATCTGAGTCAACCGTTGCTTCACGCTGAGCTCTAGGTTGGCACCAATCTTTACCTCCTTTCTGTCTGTATCAGTACCTAGGTTTATTGTTTCCACTGGCTCTTCGTGTGGTTGAATTGCCCTCTCTTCCTGAAGTAACAGTCTTGCAAGCTCGCCAGGCACTTCACAATCATCTTCACCTTCGTCTTCGGCTAAGTTGATCGGATTTTCGAAGTCATAACTAGCAGTAGCAGAGTCGTTACCAGTGAGATCCAGAGTGGATTGAAACCTGTATGAGTGAGTGTGTGTAAATACAGCTGTTTTGAAATATATAAAGGAAGGAAAGACAGAAAAGGAGCATAAGATTTGAAATACGAGAAAACGTCCAAGATCTTTATTCATGATATATGAAATGACAATTTATATGCCCTCACAAATGAAACCACGGTGCCTCGGGTAAGACACCGGGCCATAGAGTTTTAATTGTTTATTACAAATAACAAAACAAAGAAGTTTATTACTGCGTAACAAAAGTAACAGGAGTATGGTCCTTAGCAATCCAATTGGTCAATCCTCCATCAGTTGTCGGGTAGATCCAGCTATCGAACTCAGCTTCATCCACTTCATTATCCTCTCCAACAGCATTCACTCCTGGATTGGTAATGAGCACAGGAGGTCTTCTGGTCTTTGCCTTCCGCATAGCTTTCTGACCCTCTGCAGTAAAACCCAGTCCGAACTTGTCAGTTTTCTGTGTAAAATCAGGGAGCCTGCCCCAGTTAGCATATTCACCTTTCTTGACCACAGCCCGGGCATCCTTTAAGGAAGCCATCTTCAAAGGAACATCCTCTTCGACCACTGTTTCTGCTGCTGCTAAAGTTAGAGGTACCTCCTCGAAATGCTGAAAGGGGGTTTCAATAAACTCCCCATCCATCTCAATATATCTGAAGGAATTCAAATGGCTCACCATATACTCCTCCTCTCCCTGCACAGTGACAATCTTCCCTCTGACAGGGTATTTTAGCTTCTGGTGCAAGGTAGAGGTCACTGCCCCAGCTTTATGGATCCAAGGTCGACCCAGTAGACAAGAATACGATGGACGGATATCCATCACATAGAAGGTAGAGTTGAATACTTGAGAGCCCACACGAATAGGAATGTCAACCTCTCCATGAACCATCCTCTTGGAACCGTCAAAGGCTCTGACGATAATATTGCTAGGTTTTAGTTCCAGGCCTTCACAATCCAAACGGTCTAAGGCCTTCTTGGGTAGCACATTTAGGGAAGAACCAGTGTCCACCAACACGTGCGCAAGAGTAGTGCCCCTGCATTCAATAGAGACATGCAGGGCGTCATTGTGGTCCTTTCCCTTAGCAGTAAGATCAGCATCTGAGAAAACCAAGCCATTGTCTGCTGTCAGATTTGCTACGCAATCAGTAAACTGGACTGCAGATGTCTCCTGTGGCACATGGGCCGTCTTGAGAAATGAAATCAAGGCCTTAGCATGGGCCTCTGAGCACAGTAGCAATGAGAGCATGGAGATTTTGGAGGGCGTATGCCCCAGCTGCTTGACAACATTAAAATCACTCTTCTTGATTATTTTTAGGATTTCCTCCATCTCTTGTTGGGAGGCCTCAGCATTTACAGGTCTTGGTGCCTCCATCCGGGCAGGCTCATCTTCAATCCCTTTTCCCCGAGCATTAGATGACTCGGCAGCAGGGGAAACAACTTGATTAGAAGCAGGAACAGGTACACTTGTAGGCGTTATAGTGAGGGGTCTTCGAATAGCGGGCGGTGCAATGTCAGGCGAGAAGAGCCTGCCACTGCGGGTAACCTTGGCTGGACTAGTAATATTGCTGATATTGGTGCCGGTGTTGAACTCTTGCTTGATTCCATTCACATACACATCTGCCCCATAGTGCCAGGGGATAGCCTTATCAGATTCGTAGGGGAGAGGCCCCGGAACAGTAATAACAACAGGTGCGACAGTCATGATTTGAACAGGCTTCCTTGGGAGAGCCTTGATTGAATTATTAAATATTGTAACAACAGCAACTTCTTCTACCGGAACCAACTGAACAGCGGACTTCTTGAACAAAATCTCCTTGCTGTCCATTAGGCTTTGGATGCCCAACTTCAGCAAAGGACAACCAGATAGGGAAACAGCACAGAAAAGGCAACCTTCACTGCAACCCGGAAATAAACCGGCCAGTAGTAGGTTCCTCTTGACGGTCATTAAGGGAGTAGCCACATCATCCACAGAAACGGCGTATACATCTTCATCAACAGCATTTACTCCATGCTGGGGCATAGGAGCAGTCACCACATTTGGCCTCTCAGGCGCTTCAAACTGTATCTCTTTTGCGTCAATAAGGTCTTGTACCTTATTCCTTAAGGCCCAACAGTCATCAGTGGAATGCCCCGGGCTATCGGAGTGATAAGCACAGCGGGCATTTGGATTGTATTTCGGAGAGGCAGTATTCACAACCTTTGGGGCCTCTCTGACAGTCACTAGATTGGTGGACAGCAACTGCGGCAAGATTTGTGATAAAGTCATACTCAAACGGGTAAACTCCCTTCTAGGTCTTTCAGCCCTTGGAGGATTAGTTTGCCGAGGAGCGGTAGCAGGTTTAGCAATCATCACCGCATTGACAGATTGGCGGCGCTCAGGCTTCTCTTGTCTTCTAGACCCATATACAGCACTGGCCTCCTTTTTGAAGGGTTTCTTCTCAGAACTTGACGATGCACACTTCTGAATTTTACCAGACTTCATCCCAGCCTCAATTCTCTCTCCAGTCAGAATAAGATCAGTAAACCCTACAGATGAGTTACCGATAAGATGGTTGAAAAACGGCCCAGATAGGGTCCCCAAGAACATGTCTACCAACTCCCGATCAGTCAACGGAGGCTGCACCCTGCCAGCCAGATCCCTCCACTTCTGTGCGTACTCTTTAAAACCTTCGCTTGAACCTAGTGACATACACTGGAGTTGGGTACGTGTAGGGGCAAGGTCGGCATTATATTGATACTGCTTAAAGAAAGCAGTAGCCAACTCCTCCCAGTTACGAACCTTGGTCCCATCCAGCTGATAGAACCATTCGAGATGAGTCCCTGAAAGACTCTCCTGGAAGAAGTGGATCCACAAATTCTTGTCCACTGAGCACGGCTGAATCTTCCGCACATAAGACCTGAGGTGTAGCTTGGGACAAGATGCCCCGTCATACTTGGTAAAGGATGGTGCTTTGAACTTATGAGGAATGATCACACCAGTAGACAAACCCAAGTCTCCGAAATCCAGCCCAGGCACTTGTTGGATCTCCATAGCATTCAGCCTGTCCTCCAACTGCTTGTACCGGTCTTCTGCGGGAGGATAATGTTCCTCATCAAAATCAGTCTCGTTGTCGGAGACTACCGGACTAGGACCTTTTCCCCCTTGGGGACTACTCTTGCCTATAGAAGAACCAGCCTCTTCATTCTGTAGAGTGTTGCCAAACCTTCAGCCCGAGTTGAAAAGAACAGTTCTCCTCTTCTTCTTCTTCTCCTTCTTCAGGAGCAGAGCCTTCAGCTCTTCTTGGCCCTGAGCCAAACCCATGATTAGTTCCTGAAATTGCGCATTCTGCGCCTGAAGAGCCTTGATGGACATCTCGGTTGATGATGAGTCAGGATTCATGATGCTGAAATAAACAGCGAAGAACGGTAAGCAACCTGAAAAGAAGAAAACCTGATATGCACATGATAAATGATATGTGTTTATGCAATGCATTCAAGGGTTCGAAAGTTCAAATTTGTTGTAGACAAAAAAGAACACACGTTATCATTAAGGAAATAATTGTTTGGTACATCAAAGCCTCATGGGCACAAATTACGAAGCAAATCAATCCCAAAAGACACTACGCATCCTCTTTGGAGCTATGTAGGTGTTGAGATTCCTCTCCTCATGCAATAGGCGGGTGAGCTCCAAAACCTTCTTTTCACTAGCATGTAGACTGGTCTCAAGAGAATTCCGTTCTTCCTTAAGCTGGATCCAGCTCTTCTGCATCTCTTCCCAGGATGTGGGCATATCAGGATGGTGAATGGTGTAGGACACTTCTCCTTCCAAGACTGGCTCTTTGATCACAGGGAGCATATGAGGATATGGCATCACTAACTTCTGGGAGCGGGCGCGTACCCACTTGAGATAAGGTTCCAACGGGATGGAGTTCCTGTGCCCCAGTGTCTTGCTGTCTATCCTACTTGGCATCCTCCAGGCTCTGATAAATCTCTGGCGAAGTCCTTGTGCATCGTTGTCGAAGTCAAAAACTATGTCAGGAATTAACATGTCATGAGGACCATCCCTCCGAGCATAACCAAACTGTCTCCAAGCCAGGCATGGGCTGTAAGTAATACCTCCTCTGATTCCAAGTAAAGGAACATTAGGGTACTCCCCGCAATGATCAATGATAGTGACATCCTCTCTGGACCGAGGGCACCAATGTATATCTGCATGTGTAAGAGTCATCAACCGTTGTGACCATCTCAAACCCCGCTCGTTCTTCAGAACTGATTGTGGGAGGTGCGAAATAAACCACCTTCCTAGGAGAGGAGTGCAACACATAAGGACACCTCTTTTTCTCATGGTTCGAGTGTAACATGAGTGAAGGATGTCCCCCAGCAACGTAGGTATAGGATTCCTGGACATGAAGATCTGGACAGCACTGATATCTATAAGCTGATCTGGGTTAGGGAACAACACCAGACCATAGACAAGGAGGGCCACCACTTCTTCAAAAGCTTGTAAGTCAAGGGAGTTCCAACATTCATTGGCCTTTTCAAACAGAAACCTGGCTAAGAACCCTTTGATACCACTTCTAACTTCCCAATGTCCCTTGAGGTCAGATGATTGTAGGTGTAAGGCTTTAGCAATCTCTTCAAGCTTGGGTTCCTTTTCCGTACCGTTGTAGGGTAGTTGATCAAGGATAGGGATCTTCAGGAGCCGGGAGAACTCCTCCAATGTAGGTACCAGTTGATAATCCAAGAAGGTGAAACAGTGATGCAGAGGGTCAAAGAACTGGAATAGGACCTTTATCATATCCTCCTCAATGTTGGTATTGACCAAGCTGATGAGTCTTCCATGTCTTTCACTGAATGAAGAGCTCTCGGGAATCCTGGATATAAGTTCCTTAAGCTGAGGAGGGACCCTTACAAGGCTGATTTGAATTGTCTTTCTGCGAACAGTTTCCATGTCCTACAAAACAAGAACAAAGATGAAGATTCGAACCCCTAAAATGGTTAGTCAATGCATATGATGTTGGATGATGTCATGATGCTATGATTAAACACACCACAGATATTTACAAAGACAAACATGTAAGGCACACAAGGCACACAAGACAAGCCCTTAGGGTTTAGGCCAGCATGGGGTCTGGGTATTACCCTCTTGAAGTTGGTGGGCTCAACCTGTCCTATTAGAAGTAACCGGGTTCTAAGGGTCCCAATATCACCGGATTGCTTTCATTGTTCATCGTTTCGATTTAGCCACTGAACTGGCGACCGAAATATTCCAGGAAAGCAACCCTCAATTGAGTGTAGTATCGAGTATCAACCAACCTCGGACTGCACCAAAGTCAGTCATCTCACTACCCTAAAGAGGCCAAGATAGTTCAATTAAGGTTCCTAAGGTCTGTTGATGCTTCATGACACCACGCGGAGGCCCCGTACTCTCCTTGACTGAACTCAAGGGTTACCGGTACACACCAAAGTGCCACATCAACGTAGCAGACTGTTTCAACTATGTCGGTATACCCCGCACAGTTCCCTCACAGCCTTGTTGCTACTTTCTAAGAAGGTATCCCCAGATCCGGGTTAGGATCTATAGAACTCCCAAGACAGTCCCACAATTTAAAGCAAGCAAATCAATACAATTGAAAACACAGTTATGAATTAACCCTAAGGTACACCTCACTTTAAGTTTGTCCCCAGCAGAGTCGCCAGTTCTGTGATCGGTGGATCTGGAACTGACTGTTTAACGCTGGTTCGCGAAATGTCGCGGAAGCAAGAGTTGCCACCGTCTTTTATTTTTTCCAAATGGAAAGGACAAAAGCACAGAAAAATTCCTTAAAGAGATTGCTCTCGGTTCGGGAGGTAGATTATAGAAAGGGAAGGTGTTAGCACCCTTTCTATCCATGGTTATCCATGGGCTCTTAGATACTTGCTCATTTGTGTTTTCAAAATGGTTTGTTTGCTTTTCAATTGTGGGTTTTAAAAAGTTTCTTTGAAAATTCCAGTTCGACTCTTGTATCGGTCCTCAAGAGTGTTTGAAAAATTGCTTTTGAAAGCTTTTGAAAAGGTGTCGGTGTGAAAAGTATTTTTGATTTGTTTTTGAAATTAGAGCAAGTATCTAGAGTCGTCTACCTACCCTAAGGAATTAGGCTGTGTAAATGTCCTTAAGGTGGTTCCATCCCATCATTGAGAGATAGGTAGCACCACCGTTGGAGGTGTTCGGGTCAATTCGATTGTAGGGACATGGTGATCACCAGAGAAATAGGAAGATACCTTAGAAGCTACCCTCATGCCAGGTTCCCGGATCATGAGGACTTACTAAGACATCCTCTACTCGACGATCACCTTTCGAGAGGCAAGGCAACAGTGAGGCGTACCCTAGGGTTGGTGTGTGATTTGTGTGTCGTTTTCAGATATTTTATCTTGTTCATGTCATGGGTGATCTACGCTTTTGTTTTTATTTTAACATTCATTCTTGCATGCAATTATTAACAGTTAAAAAGTTGCGAGAAATGTAAAGTTCCTAAACCATTACAAAGGCGCGGGTCCACATCGCCAAATTAAATCCAGGACCCGATTTAACATAAAATAAAGATGCGAGAAATATAAAATGTCCAATTTACACGGCTTTGGGAGAATTACATAAAAATTATAAGAAAAGAAATAAATGCGCGAAGAGAATAAAAACCGGGAATGCGAGGACGTTGGACCCTTTTTGATGAAATTATATTATATTAACAAATTAATTAAATTAAAATGAAAGGAAATTATTTTTTTGAGTTTTTGTATTTATGAATTTTTTAATGAGAACTAAATGAAATTAATTAATTAACCCTAATTCTAGTTGTTTTTAATTTACTAAGAAAAGCATTAAAATTTAACCTAAAATTAAACCTAATTAATTAATACAATTTTATTTACAAAAATAATAATTAATAATTAATAATTAATAAAAGAAAAGAAAAAGGTAAAAGTAATTAAAACCTAGTTCTACAAATTTTAAATTTATTAAGAAAATGTTAAAGTTAAACCTAAATTTAAAAAGCTAAATTAATTAATGAGATTTATTTACAAAAATATTAAAATAAAACATATTTTTGATTTTTATGACTTTCTGATTTTTTTTTTTTTATGTTGAGAAAAATATTAATTTAAAGAATTAAGAAAGAAATAATTAAATTAATACAAATAATGAAAAATAAATAAAACAAAAGAGAAGAATTGCAAACCCTTGGGGGGTTCTGTCCCAGATTGGAGGTATCTCCAGCATTTTTGGCCCAATGTTTAAGGCCTTATGTTGACTTTTCATGCTAGCATGTGGCTTCGTTGACTGAGACATACCATAGGCTTTGAATCCTGGCCATAGGATGGATGCAGTGGGACGTGTGGCACGTTTGAATGATGAGCGTATGGTGATCATTAGGAGAGAGCGCTGCATGCAAGTATGGTTAGAAAAATAATATGAAGAGGGGGGGACCTGGGATTCGAACTCAGGTCCCAGGGGTTGCCAGCGCTGTTTTCCACCATCTATGCTGCATTGTAACTTTGTAATAATAATAGATGACAATTAATATATAAAAAAACAACGCACTAATGCTATGGATCAAAAAAACGCGCTAAATTTTAAACTACCCTATCACTTGGAGACAGGTCATTGTCTTCCCCATCCATTCGCTTTTGGCCTGAAAAAAAACAGTTAGATAGCGGGGGTTTTAAACCCCCACTAAATAGTGCATATAAAAATAGCGAATAGAAATCCTGGAATCATAAACTAGGCGCGAGGTATGGAATCCATTGGTCATGAGTTTCTGATTCTGATGGTGTGGGTCTCAGGTCTTAATTTTTCCATAGAAGTAAACCCCCAATTTCACCGTTTTGTAACCCTAACAATCTTCCATGGTGATTCTTCATATGATGCGTGAAAACTCAATTAAAACACACAGTCAGCTTTAGAATGGTCCAATGAACATAAATCAAACATTAAAAATTGCAGATGACGCATGAATCATGATGCAAGCATATGAGAAAAAACATGAACAGGACACGATCGTTCTATCGTTTCTTTGTGTTAGGGACAATGATTTTGATCCAGACACCTTCCTTGAAGCCTCAGGAATGCAATGGGATAACTATTCTGCCTTGAAAACCTTTGCAATCGTGATTTCAGTTTTTGAATTTTCTTGAAAAAATGCAAACTTGGTTATGGCTTTTGGGCGCAGCTTTTTGGTCTCCAGCTTTAGGGTTAGGTTTGCACTTGTATAAGGAATGAATTCAGTCAATAATCCAAGCCCAAAGCCTTGTCTTTAATGGTTTTCAAGATTTGATTTTTTTGAATCTTTTTCAATATTTTTTCATGAAGAATCATACCAATTTGCACCAATTCTTTCCTCTTTTGATATGCACGAAATCCTTAGTGAATCATGAGTGATCGTACTGCATGAAAAGATTTGATCACATTGGTTTAGTATTTTTCCATATTTTATTTAATTTAAATGAATTAATTGTAATAAAAAATTCAAATAAATAAATAAAAATGATGAATAAATCCCCTTTGGGCCAAATGGTCGTGCACATGCTTTGGATGATGAATCTTGGAAGAAAATGTGGCCCATTAGCAATTTTAAGACTTTTGAAGCAAAGTTGACTTTTCAAAATACCCAAAAATTTCCCAACTTCCACAAGGCATATCTTGCTCAATATTTAAGCTTTGATCATGTTCTTGGACATTTTGTAAAGGTCTTGAAGTCCTCTAACCAATGTCTTTGGTCCCATGTAATTTTGATTTACCAATCTCAAGTTATGGCCTTTGACTTAAAGTCCCTTTTTGTTGACTTTTGAAAATGACCTATAATGTTGAAATTGATAACTTTTTATGAGAGCATTTCTTGGACTTGAAGTGTGAAGAGGAGTTGTAGGAAATGTCTTTATCTTCAAAATGAGCTTTGGATGGAATTTTTCTGATTATCCATGTGAAAGTTATGCCCTGGTCAAGTTACAGTTGACTTTTTCAACTGTCCAAATATGGAAACTTTTGCATCTTGAGACTTTTTGAGCCATACTTTGAGAATCATGATCAAGCATTGATCAAATGATGTTTGTGGCTTCAAAATGAGATGTTGATCAAAAATTTGGACTTTGACTGTCAAATGACCATTTTGCCTCTACAGTTGACTGTAGTGCAATTAGGGTTTTTGACTGTGCAATTTTGTGCTGTAAGTCTTGAAACTTGGTATGAGGATACTTGACCATGTTTATAGGCATGTGGGACTTGATTGGACCCTTGGAAACTTCATTTTCTTTGTCAGAACCAAAACCCTAGTTTTTGACTGTTAGGAGGCCCTTGAACTGTGCAATCCCTTGGGGAGATTTTGAAGCATGCTTTTGGCAAATTTTGAAGAATATGGGAGGGCAAATTTTGGGGTACAACAAGGACATCCAGACGAAGCAAAACCATTATTCGCGCCCTTTTTATAATTGCTTATGTGCTAATCGCTATTTTTCATGTTTGAGTTTAGTGGGGGTTTAAAACCCCCGCTATCTGTTTTATAAATTATAGGGAAAACGTGAAGAAGATGAACATGGCCTATGCTGATTGGGACGTTTGAAATCTGGCGCGCTTTTTGGTTGTTCGATATCATAAGCGTTGTTTCTTTTATATTATTTACATTCCATTAATATTACAAATGCGTTCAATGGTTCCGTTGGTAGCTTAGCTGGCTTGCAGGTATTGGGACCTGTGTTCGATTCCCAGGTCCCCTTATATATTTCATAATTTTTTCATTAGCATGTTCCAGCGTAGCTCTCACTCAAAGGAGTACCATATTCCCTCGCCTGCTTGCTTGCCACGCGCCCAGGAGATCAATCCAATGGCCAGAACATGCAGCTCACCATGGACGCTAGTCAACCGTCCCACACACACGCTGGAAAAGTCAACCAGGCCTCTTGTTCATTGGGCCAAAATGCTTCAAATTGACCTCCAAATTGGGCCAGATACCCCCCTTTTGTTTGTATTCTTCTTTCTAATTTTCTTCTTAATTCTTTTTTTTAATTTGTTTTAGTTATTTTAGTTAATTCACAAAAATAATTTTTATAATATAAAAATCAGAAATCAAAAAAATAAAAATATGTTCTATTTAATATTTAGTTCATTAATATTTTTGTAAATAAATTGTTAATAATCAATTTAATAATTTAGGTTTAAATTTAAATGTTTTTCTTAATAACTAAAATACATAGAAATTAGGTTTTTTAGCATTTTTTATTCTTATTCCTAATAAATAATTTCTTCCTATCATTATTATTATTAATTATTAATTATCTTGTAAATAAATATATCATTAAATAATTAGTGTAAATTAGGTCAAAACTTAAATATTTTTCTTTAACATTTAAAAATAATTTAGAACTAGGGTTTTATTTAATTGCTAATTTCAATTAATTTTCTTTGTTTCACAAATACCAAAAACTATAAAAAACATTCCTCTTCTTTATTAAATAATTAATTAATTTTTAATTTCACTTAATTTCTTTAAAGGGTTCAACGCCCTCGCGCATTCGATTCTAATTTCTTATCGCGCGTTTAGTCTTATGTTTCATTTTAAATATTATGTAATTGCCAAAGCCTTGTAATAGTAATTAGGAAATTTATTTATTTTCTGCATTTTATTAAAAAAACGGGTCTTTGTTAATTTGGCGATGTATAGACTCGCGCCTTGTAATAGCGTAGGACTTTTATTTTCCGCATTTTAATTTCCGCACCTTTAAACTGTTAATCACATGAAAGAATGAATGGCCCAAATAAAATCAAAGCGTAGCTCACCCAATGCATGACCAAGATAAAGCATAACTGAAAACAATACACAAATTCACACACCACTCTTAGGGTACGCCTCACTGTTGCCTTGCCCCTCGAAACGTGGTCGTCGAGTATAGGACGTTTTAGTAAGTCCTTGTGTCCATGAACATGGCATAAGGGTAGCTTCTAAGGTGTCCTACTGTTGCTCTGGTGACCACACCGTCCCTATAAACGAATTGACCCGAACACCTTCAACGGTGGTGCTACCTACCTCTCAATGGTGGGATGGCACTACCTTAAGGACTTCTACACAGCCTAATTCCTTAGGGTAGGTAGATGACTCATAGATGCTTGCTCTAATCCAAAACAAACCAAAACTCTTTTCACACCGACACTTTTCAAAGAGCTTTCAAAACAACTTTTCAAACACTCTTGAGGACTGATACAAGAGTCGATCTGAAACTTTCAAAGAAACTTTTTCAAACCCACTCACACTTTGAAAAGCAAACATCTTTTGAAAACACAATGAGCAAGTATCTAAGAGCCCATGGATAACCATGGATAGAAAGGGTGCTAACACCTTCCCTTTCTATAAATCTACCTCCCGAACCGAGAAACTATCTCATAAGGAATTTTGTTGTGCTTTTGTCCTGTCCATGTTGGAGAAAATAAAAGACGGTGGCGACTCTTGCTTCCGCGACATTTCGCGAACCAGTTTTAAACAGTCAATTCTAGATCCACCAATCACAGAACTGGCGACTCTGCTGGGGAATCTTATAAAGTGAGGTGTAACTTAGGATAGTTCATAACTGTGTTTTCAATTGCTTTGACTTGTTTGCTTTATTATTGTGGGACTGTCTTGGGAGTTCTATAGATCCTAACCCGGATCTGGGGATACCTTCTTAGAAAGTAGCAACAAGGATGTGAGGGAACTGTGCGGGGTATACCGACATGGTTGAAGCAGTCTGCTACGTTGATGTGGCATTTTGGTGTGTACCGGTAACCCTTGAGTTCAGTCAAGGAGA
Organism: Vicia faba; assembly: GCA_948472305.1. Lineage (NCBI taxonomy): Eukaryota > Viridiplantae > Streptophyta > Magnoliopsida > Fabales > Fabaceae > Vicia > Vicia faba. Next base: position 36,704 of record CATIWC010000770.1, on the reverse strand, counting down.
GTACGGGGCCTCCGCGTGGTGTCGTGAAGCATCAACTGACCTTAGGAACCTTAATTGAACCATCTTGGCCTCTTTAGGGTAGTGAGATAACTGACTTTGGTGCAGTCCGAGGTTGGTTGATACTCGATACTACACTCAGTTGAGGGTTGTTTTCTTGGAATATTTCGGTCGCCAGTTCAGTGGCTAAATTGAAACGATGAACAATGAAAGCAATCCAATGATATTGGGACCCTTAGAACCCGGTTACTTCTGATAGGACAGGTCTTAACCAACCAACTTCAAGAGGGTAATACCCAGACTCCATGCAGGCCTAAACTCTAAGGGTTGTGGTGTGACTTGTGTGCCTTATCATGTTTGCCTTTGTAAATATTTGTGGTGTGTTTAATCATAGCATCATGACATCATACAGCATCATATGCATTGACTAACCATTTCAGGGGTTCGAATCTTCATCTTTGTTCTTGTTTTGTAGGACATGGAAACTGTTCGCAGAAAGACAATTCAGATCAGCCTTGTAAAGGTCCCTCCTCAGCTTAAGGAACTTATATCCAGGATTCCCGAGAGCTCTTCATTCAGTGAAATACATGGAAGACTCATCAGCTTGGTCAACACCAACATTGAGGAAGATATGATAAAGGTCGTGTTCCAGTTCTTTGACCCTCTGCACCATTGCTTTACTTTCCTGGATTACCAACTGGTGCCTACATTGGAAGAGTTCTCCCGGCTTCTGAAGGTCCCTATCCTTGATCAACCACCCTACAACGGTACGGAAAAGGAACCCAAGCTTGAAGAGATTGCTAAAGCCTTACACCTACAACCATCTGACCTCAAGGGACATTGGGAAGTTAGAAGTGGTATCAAAGGGTTCTTAGCCAGGTTTCTGTTTGAGAAGGCCCAAGAATGTTGGAACTCCCTTGACCTACAAGCTTTTGAAGAGGTTATGGCCCTCCTTGTCTATGGTTTGGTTTTGTTCCCTAATCCAGATCAGCTTATAGATATCAGTGTTGTCCAGATCTTCATGTCCAGGAACCCTATACCTACATTGCTTGGGGACATCCTTCACTCATGTTACACTCGAACCATGAGAAAAAGAGGTGTTCTTATGTGCTGTACTCCTCTCTTGGTAAGGTGGTTTATTTCGCACCTTCCACAATCAGTTTTGAAGAACGAGCGGGGTCTGAGATGGTCACAACGTTTGATGACTCTTACACATGCAGATATACATTGGTGCTCTCGGTCCAGAGAGGATGTCACTATCATTGATCGTTGCGGGGAGTACCCTAATGTTCCTTTACTTGGAATCAGAGGAGGTATTACTTACAATTCGTGCCTGGCTTGGAGACAGTTTGGTTATGCTCGGAGGGACGGCCCTCATGACATGTTAATTCCTGACATAGTTTTTGACTTCGACAACGATGCACAAGGACTTCGCCAGAGATTTATCATAGCTTGGAGGATGCCAAGTAGGATAGACAGCAAGACACTGGGGCACAGGAACTCCATCCCGTTGGAACCTTATCTCAAGTGGGTACGAGCCCGCTCCCAGAAGTTAGTGATGCCATATCCTCATGTTCTCCCTGTGACCAAAGATCCAGTCTTGGAGGGAGAGGTGTCCTACACTATTCAACATCCTGACATGCCTACATCCTGGGAAGAGATGCAGAAGAGCTGGATCCAGCTTAAGGAAGAACGGAATTCTCTTGAGACCAGTCTACATGCTAGTGAAAAGAAGGTCTTGGAGCTCACCCGCCTACTGCACGAGGAAAGGAATCTCAACACCTACATAGCTCCAAAGAGGATGCGTAGTGTCTTCTGGGATTGATTCACTTTTGTAATGTTTTGCCCATGAGGCCCTGATGTACTGAACAATTATTTTCTTAATGATAACGTGTGTTCCTTTTGTCTACAACAAATTTGAACTTCTGAACCCTTGAATGCATTGCATAAACACATATCATTCATCATGTGCATCACAGGTACTCTTCTTTTCAGGTTGCTTACTGTTCTTCGCTGTTTATTTCAGCATCATGAACCCTGAATCATCTACCGAGTAGTCTATCAAGGCACTTCAGGCGCAGAACACACAATTCCAAGAGCTGATTATGGGTTTGGCTCAAGGTCAAGAGGAGCTGAAGGCTCTGCTGGTTAAAAAGAAGAAGAAGAAGAGAACTGTTCTATTCAACACGGGCTGGAAGTTTGGTAACACACTGCATAATGAGGAAGCTGGTTCTTCTGTAGGCAAAGACAGTCCCCAGGGGGGAAGGGCTCCAAGTCCGGTGGTCTCTGACAATGAGACTGATTTTAATGAGGAACAATATCCTCCAGCTGAAGACAGATACAAGCAGTTGGAAGACCGTCTAAACGCCATGGAGATTCAACAAGTTCCTGGTTTGGATTTCGGAGACTTGGGTTTATCTTCTGGTGTGATCATCCCGCACAAGTTCAAAGCGCCATCTTTCGCCAAGTATGACAGGGCGTCTTGCCCTAAGTTACATCTCAGATCTTATGTGCGGAAGATTCAGCCGTATACTGTGGACAAGAACTTGTGGATCCACTTCTTCCAGGAGAGTCTTTCAAGGACTCATCTCGAATGGTTCTATCAGCTGGATGGAACCAAGGTTCGTAACTGGGAGGAGTTGGCTACTGCTTTTTACAAGCAGTATCAATATAATGACGACCTCGCTCCTACACGTATCCAACTCCAGGGTATGTCGCTAGGATCGGGAGAAGGTTTTAAAGAGTATGCGCAGAAGTGGAGGGACCTGGATGGCAGGGTGCAGCCTCCATTAACAGACCGTGAATTGGTAGATATGTTCTTGGGGACCCTATCCGGGCCGTTCTTTAATCATCTTATTGGCAATTCGTCTGTAGGGTTTACTGATCTTATTCTGACTGGGGAAAGGATAGAGGCTGGTATGAATTCAGGAAAGATTCAGAAAGGTGCGTCTTCAAGTTCTGAGAAGAAGCCCTTCAAAAAGGAGGCCAGTGCTGTGTATGGGCCTAGAAGGCAAGATAAACCAGAGCGCCGCCAATCTGTCAACGCGGTGGTGATTGCTAAGCCTGCTGCCGCTCCTCGGCAACCTAACCAATCAAGGGGTGAGAGACCCAGAAGAGAATTCACTCGGCTGAGTATGACCTTGTCACAAATCTTGCCGCAACTGCTATCGACCAACTTGGTGACCGTCAGAGAGGCTCCAAAGGTTGTGAATACTGCATCTCCTAAGTATAACCCAAATGCCCGCTGTGCTTATCACTCCGATAGCCCGGGGCATTCTACTGATGATTGTTGGGCCCTGAGAAATAAGGTTCAAGACCTTATTGATGTTAAGGAGGTACAATTTGAAGCGCCTGAGAAACCCAATGTAGTGACAGCTCCCCTGCCTGGCCATGGAGTGAATGCTATTGGGGATGAAGACGAGGTGGAAGAATCAGAGTTCGACAGCTGGATTTATCCGACGGTCGACAGTGGACCTAGCAATTAGACTGCAAAAGACAACCTACCTGTTACTCTTGTTACGCAGTAATGAATTCCTTTGTTTTTGTTATTTGCAATAAACAATGAATTGAAACTTTATGGCCCGGTGTCTTACCCGGGGCACCGTTGGCTTCATTTGTGAGGGCTTATAACTGTCATTTCCATATATCATGAATAAAGATCTTGGACGTTTTTTTCGCATTTCAAATCTTGTGCTCCCTTTCTTTCTTTCTTTATATATTGCAAAACAGCTATATTTACACACACTCACCCATACTGGTTTCAATCCACTCTGGATCTCATTGGTAATGACTCTGCTACTGCCAGTTATGACTTCGAAAATCCGATCAACTTAGTCGAAGACGAAGGTGAAGATGATTGCGAAGTGCCTGGCGAGCTTGCAAGACTGTTACTCCAGGAAGAGAGGGCAATTCAACCACATGAAGAGCCAGTGGAGACGATAAATCTGGGTACTGAGACAGACCGAAAGGAAGTTAAGATAGGTGCCAATCTGGAGCTCAGCGTAAAACAACGATTGACTCAGATGCTACATGATTATGTGGAGATCTTTGCCTGGTCCTACGAAGACATGCCTGGGTTGGATACCGACATTGTGGTCCATCATTTGCCCACCAAGGAAGACTGCCCTCCGATTAAGCAAAAGGTCCGCCGTATGCGTCCAGAGATGTCTGAGAAGATCAAAGCTGAGGTTATGAAACAGTTTGATGCCGGGTTTCTTGCAGTGACTTCTTACCCTCAGTGGGTTGCCAATGTGGTGCCGGTACCGAAGAAGGATGGCAAGGTCAGAATGTGTGTTGACTACAGGGATCTGAACAGGGCCAGCCCCAAGGATGACTTCCCCCTACCTCACATTGACGTTCTGGTTGACAATACTGCTCAGCACAAGGTGTTCTCCTTCATGGATGGCTTTTCAGGTTATAATCAGATCAAGATGGCTCCTGAAGACATGGAAAAGACTACCTTTGTCACTCAGTGGGGCACCTTCTGCTATAAGGTCATGCCATTCGGGTTGAAAAACGCTGGGGCAACCTACCAACGTGCCATGGTTGCTCTATTTCATGACATGATCCATCATGAGATTGAAGTGTATGTGGACGATATGATTGCAAGGTCTCAAACTGAGGAGGAACACCTTGACCATCTACAGAAACTGTTTGACCGTCTGAAACTGTACAAGCTGAGGTTGAACCCGAACAAGTGCACCTTCGGGGTTAGATCTGGAAAATTGCTGGGCTTCGTCGTAAGTGACAAGGGTATTCAAGTGGACCCTGCCAAGGTTAAAGCCATTCAAGAGATGCCAGTTCCCAAGACAGAGAAAGAAGTCAGAGGCTTTTTAGGACGCCTGAATTACATTGCCCAGTTCATCTCGCATCTAACTGCTACCTGTGAGCCAATCTTCAAGATGCTGAAGAAAGATCGGGTAGTACGTTGGAATGATGAATGTCAGGCCTCTTTTGACAGAATCAAAGAGTATCTCCAAGAACCACCCATTCTTATGCCACCGGTTGAAGGGAGACCTCTAATACTATACTTGACAGTACTTGACAGCTCAATGGGGTGTGTGCTGGGGCAGCATGACGAGTCTGGCCGAAAAGAGCACGCCATTTATTACCTTAGCAAAAAGTTTACCGACTGTGAGACCCGATACTCACTTCTCGAGAAAACTTGCTGCGTTTTGGTATGGGTTACTCGCCGGCTGAGACAGTATATGCTGACTCACACTACCTTGTTGATCTCAAAGATGGATCCAATAAAGTACATATTTGACAAGCCTGCTCTGTCTGGGAGAATAGCAAGATGGCAAATGATCTTGACGGAATATGACATCCAGTACACAACTGAGAAAGCCATCAAAGGAAGTGTATTGGCAGACCACTTGGCACACCAGGCAGTAGACGACTATCAGTCAATGAACTTTGAGTTTCTGGACGAGAGCATCATGATAGTGACTGATTGTGAAATACCTGGACCGGATGAAGGACCTGAGGAAGGATCCTGATGGTCTATGCACTTTAACGGAGCCTCCAACGCTTTGGGTAACGGCATTGGCACTGTGATCATATCCCCTCAAGGCACTCATACTCCACTTACTGTCCGGCTATGTTTCAACTGCACCAACAACATGGCGGAGTATGCGGCATGCATCATGGGTCTTCGAGCTGCGATTGACTTAAGGATCAAGTTTCTGAGTGTCTTCGGAGATTCCGCTCTCGTGATCAATCAGATCAAAGGTGAGTGGGATATGAAACATCCGAATCTTATTCCTTACAGAGAATGTGTGTTGACATTGGTCCCCCATTTCACAGAGATAACTTTTGAACACTTTCCGAGAGAGGAGAATCAGCTAGCAGACGCGTTAGCTACGATGTCTTCCATGTTCAAAGTCAAATGGGACAATGAGGCTCCCCGGGTTATTATCTGGAAACTGGACGAACCGGCATATTGTTGTGATCTTGAGGCTGAAGTAGTGACTGAGAAACCTTGGTACCATGAGGTGAAGAGATACTTGGAAGCTCAAGAGTATCCTGAAGGTGCGTCTGTCAACGAAAAGAAGTTTCTGAGAAGGTTCGTAGCAAAGTTCTTCCTCAGCAACGGCATTCTGTACAAGCGAAATCATGATTCGACCTTACTGCGTTGTGTAGATAAGACTGAAGCCGAAAGGATCATGGCAGAGCTACACGAAGGTACCTTCGGAACGCATTCTAGTGGACATACCATGGCAAAGAAGATCCTTCGGGCAGGATATTTCTGGTCCACAATGGAAGCCGATTGTTACCAACATTCTCGGACATGTCATAAGTGTCAGATTTATGCAGATAAGGTGCATGTTCCTCCAGTTCCTCTGAATGTCTTGACAGCACCTTGGCCGTTTGCAATGTGGGGCATAGATATGATCGGCGATATTAAACCTACGGCATCTAACGGGCATCGCTTCATCCTGGTGGCAATCGATTACTTTACAAAGCGGGTTGAAGCAGCCTCCTATGCTACAGTAACCAAGAATGTTGTGGCACGGTTCACTCGGCATAACCTGATCTGCCGATACGGCGTCCCTGAAAGAATCATTATGGACAACGGTACCAATCTCAATAACAAGATGATCACTGAGCTCTGCGAGCAATTCAAGATACAGCACCACATCTCTTCTCCCTACCGGACGAAGATGAATGGGGCTGTAGAAGAAGCGAATAAGAATATCAAGAAAATTGTGCAGAAGATGACAGTGACTTACAAAGATTGGCACGAGATGTTACCGTTCGCTCTTCATGGGTACCATACCTCAGCAAGGATGTCAACCGGAGCAACTCCTTTTTCCTTGGTCTACGACATGGAGGCAGTCTTGCCGATCGAAGTGCAGATACCCTCTCTCCGGATAATGAAGGATGCAGATCTGAGCGAAGATGATTGGATCCAGACACGACTTGATCAGTTAAATCGAATCGACGAAAAGAGACTCATTGCTATTTGTCATGGTCAAACGTATCAAAAGCGGATGATCAGGGCATTTAACAAGAAAGTCAGACCGCAAGAGTATCAAGTCGGGGACCTGGTAATTAAACGCATCATCCTTCCTCAAAGTGATCCCAGGGGTAAATGGACCCCCACCTACGAAGGGCCATTTATGGTTAAACATGTGTTCTCAGGAGGAGCCATGATTCTGACCACCATGGATGGTGACGACCTTCCTCACCCCGCCAATGCAGATATAGTAAAAAGATACTACGCATGATAAAAGACCCGCTAGGTTGACATACCTAGGCAAAAATTAGGGCTTCCCGGAGAACCAAAAGGGTTCGGGCAAAATGAGGGATGAAATAAAAAAAATCTGTACACCCGGCAAGTCGAAAACCTGAAAAGGCGGCTTGGGCAAAAATGGGTATCCCGGTGGACTGAAAACCCGAAAGGGCGGTCCAGGAAAAAGTTAGGGATTAAAGCGTAATACTATGTCTCATTGGATCACCCTGCATCCAGAATCCGGTATCAACATCAAGTTCAGACGGCATCGATCAGTCAGCTTCATCTTCAAATGAGCAGCAAAGTGATGAGACACTCGAAGATATAAAGGCAATAGCAGAGTTGGAACCCAGTGGGATTATTCTTTTCACATAGCTGTTTTGTTTTCCCTTTGTACAAAATTGTATAAACTCTGTTGTTCGGCGGCGTTCTCTTACTAGGACGTCAGCCTCTTGTACATAAACGCCTATTTACAGGCAAATTCAAAATCAATATAAATTCACTTTTCAGACAAATTGCCAATTGTTTCTCCTTTTTCTGTTTTGTTTTGCGAAGAACGTCCAAGGTTCAATTTGTGATATATGCATTTGACAATAATTGCTAACTCATAAATATTTGCATACGAAACAAAGGATTAATTACAGGTAGCATTAGAAACAGGGGAAATAATGAGTGGTCTAAGCGACCTAATTGCTCTGTCCACCAAGGTACCAAGGTAAGTTCAGCTGAAGAACATAACCAAGATATCTTAAATCCCCAGAGAGTGAGCCAGCAAGTCAATACACTCTCCCCAAGCAGAGTTATCCTGTCAGCCTTAAGGAAATTGGATATCCTCCAGCAGATCTCAACATTCCCCAGCACAATATACGAACATTCCTAACTAGCATCCCCGGCAGTCTTGATCTAAGATTGTTCCCCGACGGTATACAGACATTCAGTGGAGCCACTTCCCCAATATATCTCAAAAATTTCCCCAGGAGAGTCCAGTCTGAAGATTCCCCCAGGAAAACTGAATCATCTCCCCAGCAGGAAGCTCATCCCCAGTAGATTCTGGAAGCTTCCCCCCCTGCAGAGCACGAACGCGTCCCCCGGCTTTATTCAAAGGTTATTTCCCTACCAGGATATAACTGGGTTATCCTCAGCCAAAAGCCACGGAAAGATCGTCCTCGGCGAAATCTTCTTATCCCCAGCGAAGTCTATTAATTCCATAACATATCAGCGGTATCCCCAGCAAAATTATCATCAAGCATCTCAGCAGAGTACCTCTCTTCCCACAGAGTTTTGTTCCCCAGCAAGACCGCTAGAGTAATTTTCTCCCCGCAGAGTAATCCATTCGCCAAGTTTATTCCCCAACGGAGTTATCTTCTCCTACCGGTATTCTTGCAATCATCATCCCCAGCGGAAACAACAAAGCACTATTCACATCAACCCAGGATTTAACTTCCCGGCACCCGTCAAGGATTTATTTTCCTAGACGGAAACATACATTCATAAACATCGCATTTTCATACACTATAGCATGCATATACGCATCACGAACACTTATCACATCTCGCATGTCATACACCATGACATCACATACGACTAACGTTTTGTCTTTTCAGGACAAAGGTTACTACAAAGATAATTACTATCAACGGTCGCAACTAAAGATCTGATTCATGTATCTTGCCAGGGTGTATCTGTTGACGACTAGCATTACCAGACCCGACTCCTGTATCTTTCCAGGGTGCAACTGAAGATTTTGAGGATCTGATTCCTGTATCTTGCTAGGGTGTATCTGTTGACGACTAACATTACCAGACCCGATTCCTGTATCTTGCCAGGGTGCGTCTGAAGAGTTTGAGGATCCGATTCCTGTATCTTGCCAGGGTGTATCTGTTGACGACTAACATTACCAGACCCGATTCCTGTATCTTGCCAGGGTGCGTCTGAAGAGTTTGAGGATCTGATTCCTGTATCTTGCCAGGGTGTATCTGTTGACGACTAACATTACCAGACCTGATTCCTGTATCTTGCCAGGGTGCGTCTGAAGAGTTTGAGGATCCGATTCCTGTATCTTGCCAGGGTGTATCTGTTGACGACTAACATTACCAGACCCGATTCCTGTATCTTGCCAGGGTGCGTCTGAAGAGTTTGAGGATCTGATTCATGTATCTTGCCAGGGTGTATCTGTTGACGACTAGCATTACCAGACCCGACTCCTGTATCTTGCCAGGGTGCGTCTGAAGAGTTTGAGGATCCAATTCCTGTATCTTTCCAGGGTGTATCTGTTGACGACTAGCATTACCAGACCCGATTCCTGTATCTTGCCAGGGTGCGTCTGAAGAGTTTGAGGATCCGATTCTTGTATCTTGCCAGGGTGTATCTGTTGACGACTAGCATTACCAGACCCGACTCCTATATCTTGCCAGGGTGCGTCTGAAGAGTTTGAGGATCTGATTCCTGTATCTTGCCAGGGTGTATCTGTTGACGACTAGAATTACCAGACCCGATTCCTGTATCTTGCCAAGGTGCGTCTGAAGAGTTTAAGGATCCGATTCCTGTATCTCGCCAGGGTGTATCTGTTGACGACTAATTACCAGACCCAATTCCTGTATCTCGCCAGGGTGTGTCTGAAGAGTTCAAAGATCTGATTCCTGTATCTTGCCAGGGTGTATCTGTTGACGACTGTATTCTCCGGACTCGATTCCTGTATCTCGCCAGGGCACGTCTGAAGAGTTTAAAGATTCGATTCCTGTAACCAGCCAGGGCACATCTACATAAAAAGGTTGAAGATCAACTCCTGTAACAAGCCAGGTAATTATCTTTCTTTTTCAGGTATGCAAGTTCTCGCTAAGGAAACTCTTACGCGATCGACACCCAGATGGCATCTATAAGCCAATCCACCTATCCATCACCTCTCAACATGGCATCTGTAAGCCCATCGTCCCATCCATTAGGCTCCAAATGGCATCTATAAGCTCATTCCCACCATCACACTGCTAACATGTGAGCGCAAATTTCTGGGCACTCTAGTGTTCAATCATCTTCCACCTTCAGATTACGAAAGGCACGCAAGCCAATCTGCATCCTCAGGTCTAAGAATATTGAACAGGGGCAACTGTTGTACCCCAAAATTTGCCCTCCCATATTCTTCAAAATTTTCCAAGATCAAGGTTCAAAATCCCTCAAGGGTTGCACAGTCTAATTGCCTCCTAACAGTCAAAAATTAGGGTTTTGGTTCTGGCAAAGAATTTGAAGTCTCCAAGGGTCCAATCAAGTCCCACATGCCTACATCATTGTCAAGCATCCATATGTCAAGTTTCAAGACTCACAGCATCAAAATGCACAGTCAAAAACCCTAAATGCTTCACAGTCAACTGCAGGGGCAAAATGGTCATTTGACAGTCAAAAATCCAAATTTTTGGTCAACATCTTATTTTGAAGCCACAAACATAATTTGATCAATTCTTGATCATGATTCTCAAGGTATGGCTCAAAAAGTCTCAAGATGCAAAAATTTCTATTTTTGGATAGCTTAAAAAGTCAACTGCAAATTGACCAGGGCATAACATCCACATGGTTTATCAGAAAAATTCCATCCAAAGATCATTTTGAAGAGAATGACATTTCCTACAACTCATCTTCACACTTCAAGTCCAAGAAATGCTCTCACAAAAAGTTATCAATTTCAACATTATAGGTCATTTTTAAAAGTCAACAAAAAGGCACTTTAAGTCAAAGACCATAACTTGAGATTGGTAAATCAAAATGACATGGGACCAAAGGCATTGGTTAGAGGACTTCAATACCTTTCCAAAATGTCCAAGAACATGATCAAAGCTTAAAAATTGAGCAAGATATGCCTTGTGGAAGTTGGGAAATTTTTGGGAATTTTGAAAAGTCAACTTTGCTTCAAATGCCTCAAAAATGCTAATGGGCCTCAATTTCTTCCATGAAACATTATCCAAAGGCTATGCACGACCCATTAAGCTAAAAGGGAGTTATTTTCTTATTTTTAATTAATTAATTGAATTTTTAATCTTATTAATTCATTTAATTAAAATTAATTATGAGAAAAATACTAAATCATGTTTTCCAAATCTTTTTGTGCAGCATATTCACCCTTTATGAATCAAATAATTCGTGCATCACTCAAAAGGAAAGATTCTATGCAATTGGCAATGGTTTCATGGCAAAAAGATTGGATTTGATATCATTGAAAACCAAATTATCCAAATCATTAATGCATGGATTATGGGCCTGTTTTTCTTGACCTAATTCCATCCTCATACATAGGCAAAGCAAACCTAATGCACAAGAACAGAGCAACTGCGCAGAAGACATAGAACACATTGCACTTTTTCACAAGAAATATTGAAAACTGTTTTCCTACATAGAAGGTGTTTCAAGGCTTGAAAAGGGTTCCAATACATTGCCAAGGGACCCAGGAAGCTTTTACAATCAAAGCCAAGTCTCCATACATCCAGAAGTGGTAGAATGACATCGCCCTGTTCATGAAATTTTTCACATTCGTATTTGAATTTACATGCATTTTCCATACGTTTTAATGGTTGATTTACACTAACATGAACCTTCTGAAGCTATTGGTGCCCTCTAATTGAATTAATACTGCTTGTGTCAAAAGTTACCATTAATGTATTTTAGGGTTTCAGGAACTTTGAATTTGGGGCTTTACATATATGGAACAATTGGCCATTCAAACCTATACCATTGGATTCAGGACATCCAGACGAAGCAAAACCACTATTCGCGCCCTTTTTATAATCGCTTATGTGTTAATCGCTATTTTTCATGTTTGAGTTTAGTGGGGGTTTAAAACCCCCGCTATCTGTTTTATAAATTACAGGGAAAACGTGAAGAAGATGAACGTGGTCTATGCTGATTGGGACGTTTGAAATCTGGCGCGCTTTTTGGTTGTTCGATATCATAAGCGTTGTTTCTTTTATATTATTTACATTCCATTAATATTACAAATGCGTTCAATGGTTCAGTTGGTAGCTTAGCTGGCTTGCAGGTATTGGGACCTAGGTTCGATTCCCAGGTCCCCTTATATATTTCATAATTTTTTCATTAGCATGTTCCAGCATAGCTCTCACTCAAAGGAGTACCATATGCCCTCGCCTGCTTGCTTGCCACGCGCCCAGGAGATCAATCCAATGGCCAGAACATGCAGCTCACCATGGACGCTAGTCAACCGTCCCACACACGCGCTGGAAAAGTCAACCAGGCCTCTTGTTCATTGGGCCAAAATGCTTCAAATTGACCTCCAAATTGGGCCAGATACCCCCCTTTTGTTTGTATTCTTCTTTCTAATTTTATTCTTAATTCTTTTTTTTAATTTGTTTTAGTTATTTTAGTTAATTCACAAAAATAATTTTTATAATATAAAAATCAGAAATCAAAAAAATAAAAATATGTTTTATTAAATATTTAGTTCATTAATATTTTTGTAAATAAATTGTTAATAATTAATTTAATAATTTAGGTTTAAATTTAAATGTTTTTCTTAATAACTAAAATACATAGAAATTAGGTTTTTTAGCATTTTTTATTCTTATTCCTAATAAATAATTTCTTCCTATCATTATTATTATTAATTATTAATTATCTTGTAAATAAATATATCATTAAATAATTAGTGTAAATTAGGTCAAAACTTAAATATTTTTCTTTAACATTTAAAAATAATTTAGAACTAGGGTTTTATTTAATTGCTAATTTCAATTAATTTTCTTTGTTTCACAAATACCAAAAACCATAAAAAACATTCCTCTTCTTTATTAAATAATTAATTAATTTTTAATTTGACCTAATTTCTTTAAAGGGTCCAACGCCCTCGCGCATTCGATTCTAATTTCTTTTCGCGCGTTTAGTCTTATGTTTCATTTTAAATATTATGTAATTGCCAAAGCCTTGTAATAGTAATTAGGAAATTTATTTATTTTCTGCATTTTATTAAAAAACGGGTCTTTGTTAATTTGGCGATGTATAGACCCGCACCTTGTAATAGCGTAAGACTTTTATTTTCCGCATTTTAATTTTCGCACCTTTAAACTGTTAATCACATGAAAGAATGAATGGCCCAAATAAAATCAAAGCGTAGCTCACCCAATGCATGACCAAGATAAAGCATAACTGAAAACAATACACAAATTCACACACCACTCTTAGGGTACGCCTCACTGTTGCCTTGCCCCTCGAAACGTGGTCGTCGAGTATAGGACGTTTTAGTAAGTCCTTGTGTCCATGAACATGGCATAAGGGTAGCTTCTAAGGTGTCCTACTGTTGCTCTGGTGACCACACTGTCCCTATAAACGAATTGACCCAAACACCTCCAATGTTGGTGCTACCTACCTCTCAATGGTGGGATGGCACTACCTTAAGGACTTCTACACAGCCTAATTCCTTAGGGTAGGTAGATGACTCATAGATGCTTGCTCTAATCCAAAACAAACCAAAACTCTTTTCACACTGACACTTTTCAAAGAGCTTTCAAAACAACTTTTCAAACACTCTTGAGGACTGATACAAGAGTCGATCTGAAACTTTCAAAGAAACTTTTTCAAACCCACTCACACTTTGAAAAGCAAACATCTTTTGAAAACACAATGAGCAAGTATCTAAGAGCCCATGGATAACCATGGATAGAAAGGGTGCTAACACCTTCCCTTTCTATAAATCTACCTCCCGAACCGAGAAACTATCTCATAAGGAATTTTGTTGTGCTTTTGTCCTGTCCATGTTGGAGAAAATAAAAGACGGTGGTGACTCTTGCTTCCGCGACATTTCACAAACCAGCATTAAACAGTCAGTTCCAGATCCACCGATCACAGTATCACTCTCTTTTTTTTATAGAAATTTTTTTATGTTTCGATATCTTTTCAATAAAAGTTTTCTAACTTCAAGATAAATATATGATTTGCATTAGATTTATCATTCATAGGATAAAACATTCTTTGCATATGAAAAAGTGCTTAAAAATCAAGCGAGCTTGCATAATGAGCATCAAATGAAGAGTTTGATTACCCCAAGGGACGAATTGCTTCAGGAATCAGTTGAAAAGAATGATCTTAATATGGGGCATGCTTTTTAGCTACTCCTTTTAATTAAAGAAGACTAGTTTGAGAGATTGATCAAGAATTATTTGTTTGATGATTGTGCGGAAATTTTGTCGGCCCATAAGTCTCTGTTAAGAAATGGTGTATCATTTCCAGTTGGTCCCGAAGGACGATTTTCTTCAAGCATCTGCTTGCACGCGAAGTAGTTCGAGTTGAGAAGTATGATTGTGTACTAGCTTGTTTTAAAGACATAAGTCAATTATCCTGAGGAGATGTTATCTTCCAAACTCTGTGAACTTCTCATTCCTCTGTAAGCATGAGGTAAGAAAAATGGTTTGCCAAGATTCTGCTAATCTGGGGAAATAAAGTCAAGGTCCATTGAATCTCAAAGTTTCATCAATTTGGGACAGTTATGTTGAGATTCGACAAATATCTTAAAGAGCCGAATGATCAGGGACTGTTGTCTAAGATTTATTGAAGCCACTTCTAATATTGATTAGTCGGAATCCGTGTTTCAAAGTTTGTAACATTGGGGCAGTTGTCTGGATGTTACGGATCTCGGGAAGTCCTCTCGAGGATAATATCTTCAAAGGCTAGTCAACCTGAAACAGATACGTTGAAATTCGATGAATCTTTTTGTGGACCTGTTGTGACAGAGAATTATTCAGAGCTCGAATAATCTGGGGCAGATTATCTCAAGTCAAAAGGACCCTCTCCAGCGAGGTTGTCACTATGCCTGGGGCATGATCATTGATCTGTTTCTCATGAGTTTTCATTTGCTTTTCTTATCTGTGTAATTCACCATTACCAGAGTAATGTCTTCCAAGATGATTAAAGTATCCCTAACCTGGATCGTTTCCTTAGAAGCAAAACTGAAGTTTCTACTTCTCCCAAGTCGTCCCAAATGAGAAATTTTAAGAATGACCAACTGGAATTCTGGATTAAAAGTGGATCATTCTCTAGATGCATAAAGCTTTGTCTCCAGGTATCTCCCAACAAAGTTGTGATCTTTTGATATGGATTTCCATTTCACTGGAAAACCTAACATGTTTGTGTTAGTAAGGGAATATTTGTTCCTCGGAGAAGAGCATCATTACCCTGACTGAAGATTTGGTTGAATATCTTCTTATTCCCCAGTGAAGTCCCTTCATGAAGAAAAAATATGTTTGAGATTAGTCGTGGGTTTCTACGAAGATCTAATGTTTTTATTGCTCCCTGAAAAATCTCCCCAAGCGGAGAATTTTAAAGATTGACTAATTGGAATTTCAGATTAAGAGAGTCTTATCCTCCAAGTGCTTGAAGTTTTGTCTCCCCAGCATCACCTAGAAAAATAATGTTTATTCCCTGAAATGGTGTATTCTCATCCCCAGTTGAAGTTGAGAGTTCCTTTGGAAATTTCTCCTATTCCTGGGCGAAGTCACTTCATAAATATTTTTTGTTCAAGAATTCTCTAATCTCCATAGTAGAAGCATGGTTTGAAGTTCTTTTGCTAAGAATCTTTTATTATCCCCAATAAAGACTATTCAAGTCTGTTATGTTTCTTAGTGAAGTCATGGGAGCATCATCTCACTTCTTCAGAGGAGGTTGTTTATGAGGATCTCTTGTCTAAGATTTCTCATTCCCCAATGGAACTGGCTTATTGGAGATCTCTCTCTCAGGAATTTTTATTCCCCCAGCTAATTTGTGTTGAGGTTTATTTTATATCTCCGGTAAAGACCACTATTTGAGATCTCTTATGCAAAATTTCTCCTTTCTCCAACGGAAATGCCTTCGGAAATCTCTTACTCGGAAATCCTCATCTCCCTTGTGAAGTTGCCTTATCAAGAAATTTCCTATTCAGGAATTCTCATTTCTCCAATGGGTTCGTTTCATCGAAAGTACTTATTCACAGAATTATCTCTTTTCCCAGTAGATCTCAATCCTGGGTGTTGATAAGTTTTGCTTCCCAAAAAGAGTATACTATTGTGGTTTCTAGCCCCAGGATAGAGCATCATAGCAAGATTTCGTTCTGATTGAAGCACATCCTTATTCCCCAATGGAGCCAAAGATTCTCGTATTTCCAGTAGTAGCATACTTTGTTAAGTTTCTCGTACGAAGAACATCTCATTCCTGACAAAAGTTCTTATTGTAAGATCGTTTACCCCAGCATGGATCTTTATATCCTTGGTAGTATAAGGGCTCTTTATCCCTAGTGATAGAGTATGGCTGAAATATTTCCACAATCGAGTTATGAACCTCAAGCTTATGGTTCAAAGATACCCTCCTTTTCCCCAAGTGAGGATTGTTACTCCCCGGCGGTAGTGTCCCCGGTGTGGTCTGGTTAGAATTCTTCTATTTAATAATTTCTATGATCCCCCAATCAAAATTGCTTTCATTGAGGACTTACATCAGAAGGTCCTAGCTCCCAACAATTTTCTATTTATTCGTGGAAGAAGATATTGGATCTTTTCCAAGAAGGTTAAGAGGTAGAACATAGGTCAAGATTTCTTCTGCACTGCAATTTATTTTTTGCAGTATTCTCCCCCAAGAAGTTAACCCCAGTGAGAAATTGACAAGTTATCAAACAAAAGTCAGGTGAATTGTGATTTACCACAGAACCCATTTTATTAATGTTCTCTCCAACAACGTCAAGTATCTATTTACATTTCCTCGTGGATGTTACAGTTTTGATCTGATGTTCTCTAGCGGAATTTGCAATTTGTTTTTGCGAGTTTTATCAAGGTTTAGCCTGTGGTTATTGGTCTTTTTGTTTCTCCAATCTGGGACAGTCAAGTTAAGGATCGATCTCTCAAAGTTCCACTACTCTGGGGCAGCATATCAATGAAGGTACGAATCCTATGAAGTCCTCTCAAGGAATTTTCGTTCACTCTGTAAGTTGCAGCTTGTCAGCACCCATGTAAGAGTCTTATCTCTAACTTTTGAACGTTGGAACAGGGAATTCCCCGTAGAATTAGTTCTCCTTAGCATTGTCATGTGAGGGATTTTCGAGGCGGATAAGGTTTTTGAATACTTTCATTCCCCAACCAAGTCTGGATGAGCATTATCTCGTTTCTCAATAAAGACTATTCCTAACAGAGTTTACATTCCAATATGAATTTTATTTGAAGTTTGCATTCAGAAATTCTCATTTTTCCATCTGAGTTTTTTTTGGGGCATTCAATATCAAAAGAATCTTTTATCATCCTCAGTAGGGTTGATGTTGGCTGAGATTTCCATTTCCCCAGTAAAGTCGATGTTGTTCGACTATCTTCACGGTCTATTTTATGACTGCATATCTAAGGTTCCTTTAATCCCTGGCAGTCGGGTTCTTTATGAAGAAATCCATGGCAGAAGCATTCCCAGCAGGGGTTGCCGCTTTTAGAGTTTTGTATCTCTTATCCCCAACAAAATACTCCCCGGCAGAGTTTGGTATCCTCAGTGGAGTTTTGTTTCCTCAGCGGGGTTTTATTTCCCAGAAATCTTTTTCAAGAGAAAGGCTTCATTCTGAGACATCAAGTTTGAAGACGTCTCATGTCCCCAGTGGAGTTTCTTAGATAAGAATCCACAGTCTGGAGAAGTTTTAATTCCCTAGCAGAGTTATCAATCAGAGATTCCTCGTCCTGATCTCTCCTTTCTCAGTTAACTTGCTACTTGGGGCATCTTTATTTAAGGATCTTTTCTTATCCCCAGTAGAGTTGATGTTGGTTGATTAATTAAGATTTTGTTAATCTTTGGCAAACGATAAAGGACTTTTTCGTCTGAAATTTCCCCAGCGAGGGCTTTAATTCCCACATCTGATATTTTATTTTGGCGTCATTCTCAACATGACGGCACGCCAACTTTTCCATGAGATTACAGTCTCGCCCTGATCTTCTCCAGTAACATCTGATTTCTATTTGGCGTTCTCCTTCAGAAGCTACAGTCTCACCCTGATCTTCTCCCACAACGCCCTATCTTCATTTTGAATTCCTTCTTGCAGTTGATCAATTTCAACTCGGTCTTCTCCAACAGATTTTGCATTTTATTTTTGCAAGTCTTTTATGATCCTGACTTCTTGGTTGTTGGCCTCTCGGCTGGCCATTCCCTGGTGAAACATTTAATATGCATCATTACATTTCATCTACCAAAATGCATAGCATTTCCATTATATAGAGCATTACGCTATAAAAAAAATTCAAACATGCATCGGAACATAATCCATTACTGTTTCTGTTTCCCCCAGTGAATTTGTTAATACTTCAGATTATATCTCAAGCGAGGTCGTCATCCTTATTATCTCAGTTTCACCCCATACAAATATCCTTTTGATGTTAACCATTTGAATGGTTGAGTGTCTACTCTTGATTATAGTTCAATTTTTCCCTACCGCGATTTTCTCGGGTTTAGTCTTCACTACCCTCGTCGGTTCATTCCAATGTCTATTGATGTACCTTTCAGATACCAGTTTCGCCCTGATATTCGCTTTCAACGGGTTTTTAGTAGTACGCCCTAATCACCTTGCTTTGGGTCGAGTTTTGAGTTTCGTCTCCTCACCCGCGCATGAAATCCAGTTTCATGTTGGTACTCATCTATTTTAGTTTTGTCTAACTAGTTATAATGAGTCGAGTTTCGTCTCATTTTGTTTCTTACTCCTGGGGTTCTTTCACTTTCTTCATAATGTCTATCTTGGGTTGAAACATGTCTCTTTTATAACCTTTGTGATCTTTCAGTTCCATCTCACTGCCTTCCCTTGGTTAGAGACCAACAAGTGCTCTGAGAAACATGCGCTCTTACCACTTTGCTTTGGACCGAGTCTCGATCTCGTCACATGTGCATGAAATCCTGTTTTCGCGCTGGTACTCATCTAGTTTAGTGTCGCCTAACTAGTTATAATAAGTCGAGTTTCGTGTCGTTTAATTTCTTACTCCTGGGATTCTTTCAGTTCCTTCATATTGTCTATCTTGGGTTGAAACGTGTCTCTTTTATAACTTTTGGGATCTTTCAGTTCCATCTCACTATCTTCCCTTGGTTAGAGACCAGCAGGTGCTCTGAGAAACATGCACTCTCATCACTTTTGCTATGGGTCGAGTTTTGCCTCGTTACCCATGCGTGAAATCCAGTTTCCATGATGGTACTCATCTAGTTTAGTTTTGTCTAACTAGTTATAATGAGTCGAGTTTCGTCTCGTTTTTGTTTCTTACTCCTAGGATTCTTTCAGTTCCTTCATACTTTCTATCTTGGGTTGAAACGTGTCTCTTTTACAACCTTTGGAGTCTTTCAGTTCCATCTCAGTGTCTTCCCTTGGTTTGAGACTAGCAGGTACTCCTAGAATCACGCACTCTAGCCACTCTGCCCCGCGTAATTTTCTAGAGTTTAGTTTCTCCTATTCTCTGTGGTTTGAGTCTTATCTCACCCCTTTTGTGGTCCAATTTCATCCTGACATATTTATTCTGAAGTTTAGTTTCATCTATTCTTCTAAGGTTGACTTTTGTCTCAACTTTGTTAAAATCAGCGTTACAACTTCATTCTGACGCATATCTTGGGAGGTCCAATTTTCATTAAACCCTTTGTTTGCTAAATCTAATTTTGTTTGGTATCTTCTTAATCTCGCGTCTGCTGTCATTGTTTGTCTTTTGGGGGTTATGCTTCTTTTTCAAGAGTGTAAATTTTCGAGTTCTTTCGTAATCAATCATCTTTAACTCTGAACGCTCAAAAGTTGTCACTTTTCTCACTTATCATGTTAAAGATGATTGAATAGGGGAAGTTATTGTACCCTAAAATTTATCCTCTTGATTTCAGAATTTTTATTTGGCTTATATTTCATCTGTGTATGCATACATACATTGGTTATGTTGCTATAAGATCAAGGTATGCCAGTAAAGCATTGATTATTTATCAGAAGCGTCAAAGGCTTTATGCAGGAAATTCAATCAACTGAGGAACGGGTTATCAGCATGTTCTATTCCCATGTACTTTCTCATGTCTTGGGCAATATATGGGAACCGGAGGTTTTGATCTGATTCCGAACAGTTCGGGTTAAAAATCTGTTTCGGTGCGTCAACTTCATAATTTTCTAACTGCGAGCCAGGGTACTGTTTTAGGATGAAATTTGATCACCAAGTCTGTGTTGAGATTATCTTCATTTTT
Source organism: Vicia faba (assembly GCA_948472305.1). NCBI lineage: Eukaryota > Viridiplantae > Streptophyta > Magnoliopsida > Fabales > Fabaceae > Vicia > Vicia faba. Next base: position 16,303 of record CATIWC010000770.1, on the reverse strand, counting down.
TATGTTCGGGCTGGGAGCCAATTATGTGCAGAGGATGGTCAAATAATTTTATTACTGAGTTTTCAGGTTACCGGTTAACGGTGTTTCGGGCGTTCAGAAATCTCTAAATCCGATTTGATATACCATATCGAGGTGGTTCTTTCACCATTAATCCGCCTCGATATCCTCTCCAACTTCTGTGTTCGGGCCTAAAGCTAATTCTCAAAGGAAGGTCTCCGAATTCGCAAATCAGACAAAGCTAAATAGTAGAAAATACTGATAAGTAGTTGGTTGAATCGTGTTTTGCGCATACTAAAAAAATTCATAACTCGAATTCTGTGACTCTTTTTGAACCCATTCCAGTGGCAAAATTTTCGTCTCGAAGTCATCTACATTTTCATCTCTCACATCCAGAAACTAAATCTGCTTAGAAAGGCCCCGAAAATGTGGATTTATCAAGTATTTCCGCACAGGAGAATTGTAGCAAATGTTTATCTGCACCACATCCAAAAAATCATAACTCGGTCAATTTTTATTGTATCGAGACTGCTTCAGTGGCATTGTCTCACAAATTGAGTTAGTTAAATTTTGGTTTCCATTTTCAAGAGCCAACGGTACACTGAAGGCTTCCGTTTTTGGCTCGAAATATGTGCAACTCACTGAAAATTCTGAAGCTGGGAATTAAAGTTGTCTGAGGCAAAATTTCAAAAATTCATAACTAAATCATCATTTATCCAATTGAGCTCATTTTTGGACAAGAGTTCTTTCACAATTTCGGATACATTTTGGTTTCACATTTCAACTTCAAAACTCGCACTGAGATTCCTGTGAATTTGCCTGGAACGTGTCGCAGTCAAGTTAAGTAAAATTATGCATTACTATTTATGGATATTTGAGACCCATTAACCAAATCCACTAACATAAGCCCATACTATATATTCTTTTTAATCCAATTTCTCTCATAACTCACCAATCTCCACACAAAAAATCTAAATTTTTCTCTTAATTCTCTCAATGATCAAATCAAGGTTCTACACCGTTTTCATCAAAAACACAACAACAACTTCATCAAGATCCAAAAGTCAAGATTAAGAGCAATTTTTTTCTGATTGTTGATCCGTTCATCGCGATCTCTATATCTAAGCCTCCTCTTCACTTCTACCGGTGATTTTTCTTAAATTAAGCATTTTTTGAAATAAGTGGTTTTTTTGAATAAGTGTTTTTTCTTGGTTTTGTTGTTGATTGAGGTTTTAATTGTATGATTGAGGCTTAATTGTTGAGAATTGATTTTAATTGAGGATTTAATACCATTTGGTTGAATTGCTTATTGAAATAAGTGATTAATTGAACTTGAGAAGTTGATTTTGGTTGTAACTTGAAATTGACATAGTATTGTTGTGTTAATTTTTAGCCCTAGGTGTAATTATACTAGTTTTAGGTTGAATTAACTATAGAAAACTAGTTAACACTAACACTAGTTTGAGATTTTGAACTCTTGATTAGATTAACACTAGTTCCTAATTCTTGATGTAGAATTTGTTAATAGTTTAGGTTAGGTAGATTCTAACACTAACTTTGATTTAAGTGTTGTAACATAAACTAATATTTAGTTTAGTCTAGGCCTAATCTTTGACTTTCAAGCTTTACTACATGTTTCTAATTATTTTTGGTTGATGATTATTGATATTTTTGGCATTTGAAATGCATTTTTGTATATGATCTCAAGTTACCAATTCTTGACATAAACTAATTTTTTTGTCAATTGTTGATTGATTGTTTGTTTCTTGCCATTTCAATGAGATGAGATAATTTTTAATGGACTCAAATATCATTGCAAAACATATTTGAAACAAATTTGATTGAGTTTGATAGAAAATATCTCAATATTTAGTAAATTGGCAAAGTTTGACATAATTGGTGTTTTTGCTCTAACTCTTGATCCGTTTTGAGTTTCTCCGACTTTCTTTAATGAAAACCAACTTTCTCGAGCCATCTGAGGCTCTCCTTGTAAACGGTTTCTCGATTCAAATACATCTCGATCAAATCTGGGAGTTGTTGACTTGTGTACGAAAATCGCATTTTTTGAACGAAATTTGACCGAATTGTCCGTATTTTGAGACCGTACGCTTTTGTATAGCTTCCGATAATTTTGATAAATTATTTTGTTTGATTTTTAAGCTTGTGCCTTGTGTATCAATTCATTTTCTCAACTTGTCCATAATTGTGATTCTTGGCGTAAATGTGACTTTGTGACTTTTTTGTCTTTATTCATTACTTTTCATAGTTTGTGATTATGCCAATTATGTGATACTTGTAGCATTTGTTTGTTTGCTAACATTAGCCTAGTTTAGGCCTAATTCTTTGATTGCTCAAAATTATTGAAATCGAAATGTTAAAGAAGTTTGGCATTGGTTGATAACTCATGAGATTGTGTTTAAATTGTGGAGTTTACAACTTGATTTGAAAAATGTTGTTGAATTATCTCATGAGTTGGAAATTGATGTTTAAAGTTTTCTTTAATGTCTTGATATCAATAATATCAATTGTTTCTAACCATTTGGTTGTTGATCATTGTGTTTTTTTTTTGTACATTTGAAATGTATTTTTGGTATATAATTTCAAATTGTTTGATTTTTGACATAAACTACTTTTTATCAATTTGTTGATTGGCACTTGTTGCTTGTCATTTACACGTGTTGAGATAAATTCCAATAGACTCAAATGACATCATAAAACATATTGGAAACAAGTTTGATTGAGTTTGGTGGAAAATACCTTAACACTTGAACATTGACAAATTTTTGACATAATTGTTGTATTTGCTCTAACTTTTGATCCGCTTTGAGTTTTTTCGACTTTCTTTATTGAAAACTGAGTTTCTCAAGCCATCTAAAGTTCCCTTCGCGAATAGTTTTTCAATTCAGACACTTTTCACCCAACTTTTACTGTTGCTGACTTGTTGCGAAAATCATGTTTTCGGGTGAAATTTGGTCGAATCGATTGCATTTTTATGATCCATTTTCATGAATATAAGTCCCATTAATTTTTACAATTCATTCCAAACAATTTTCAAGAGGTTACCATTTTTTTCGGATGCGTTTTTCGGTTTATGTACATATTACACCGTTACTTGAAAAATATCGTTTTACACTAATTTCGGTTCGTGATACCATTCCCTCCTAGTTTGTAAGTATACTAAATTGTAGCATATCAACTAACTTGGTAGCTTGTACATTGGATGTTGACATTCAAGAGATTATCACTTTATGTAAATACCGCATTTTGCTGATACTGTTAACTCGTACATATGTGTTTTTACCATTTTTTTGAGTTTAATTACTTGAATATGGCGTGGCTGTCAGGAGTATTGCTATTAGCGTCTAAACATGGTTCACTTTTTACCATTTGACCATTCATATTCATACTTATATCTGATCTCATTTTTTCGGCTTCCATGCTAATTTTGGTACTCTTTCCGATACTAATACAATATTGTCCGAAAATGCCATACTATGTTCAAGTATTTTGCTCATTTTGTATTATACATAACCATGTTTACTTTTGATCATTGTTGCTTACTTACAATTTATATTTCAATTGTGTTGTTATTTACTAACCATTTTGATGAGTTATGCATGTCTTGAGAAGCAAATTTGGACATTGACCGCTTTGGTAACGGATGCACTTTGCTTGCTTTGGTGTCATATTTATGACATTCTCTCTTGTCGGTGGTAGCTTTTAGAGCTTTTGCGAAAGATTTTGGATATCTGTTGTAGAGTTTGCTGTATACGGATTTGTTTTATCCATTTGATACACATTCATATCATTATTGTTTTAAATATTGTAAATACTGCATTTATCACTTTCTAGAGATCATGTATAGTAGGAATATTTATTGCTTTCTAGAAATCATGAGAAGTAGGAAGCAGGAAATAAAGAGCGTGCGCTCGAAGTCGATGTTTTAAGTCATATAGCAGGCACCGTTTTCTGTATGCTAATTGTGTTTGTTTAAAATCCTACCTTGAAAGTGGGTATTATGCATGTGTTCTTATATTTATGCTTGTATTATATTACAGGTGATAAGTCCTCAAAAGGAGGCGAGTAGGGAGGGTCTGTAATCGACCCCCGCATATCCTGAAAGACTGATCTCAATGAGTGTAGCATCGAGTATCAACCAATCCTCAGCTCTACACCGAGGCCGGCTATCTCACTACTTTCTAATGACCAAGTTTGTTAAACTAAGGTTCTAAGATCCGTTAGTGCTTCACGACACCACGCGACGGCCCCGTATTCTCCTCGTTTCCCCATGAAGAATACCGGTACCAACCAAAGTGCCACACCAACACAGCCATCGCTTAAACCATATTGGTCTACACCGTATAATCTCCATGATCTATTGTTGTTTACCTAAAAAGTGCCCCAGATCTGGGTGTAGGATCTATAGTAACCCAAACAAGACCCTTTAAGAATAAAGCAAGCAAGCAAGAAAGCAATTTTGTAACATGACCTAGATCCTAAGGTTTATCCCACTTATATAATCCCCAGCAGAGTCTCCAGTTCTGTGATACGGTGGCAGAACTGACTAGTGTTTTGCGTTCGTATTCGCACTTGTGCGGTTGAGCAAGAGTCGCCACCGACTTTTTATTTTATCCTAAAGGAAAGGTTAAAAAAGCACAGCAAAAACCTTTTGAGATATTTCGTGGGTTCGGGGGATAGATTATGAAAAGGGAAGGTATTAGCACCCTTTTCATCCATGGTTATCCATGGGCTCTTAGTTACTTGGTTTTTTAGATCACTTGCCTTGATTGCTTGAAAATGGTGTGTGTGTGTGTGTGTTTTGAAAATGTTTTTGAAGAGATTCCTTGTCTTAGGCGACCAATGTATTTGACTCGTGTTTGAGTGTTTTACAAAAGTGTGGATCTTTTCGAAAAGATGTTTCAAATGTTTTTGAGAGTTTGTTTGAAAGTGTTGTGGATTGTGGTTTTTTTGAAAAGAAGGCAAGCATTTTTGCAAGTTTGATCTCAAGTAACTAAGAGTTTTGTCTACCCTATTGTACTCAAAGGTTTTTATTATGTTTTAACCCCTTTTAACAATTTTGTTCCACCATTGAATTTGGTGAACAATCTTGCGTTTAGGAAGTTTATTCGGGACAGGCGCGGGTCATCGTATGAACCATGAATGCAATGGTGCCAAGTGTCTTTGGCAATTTACTTTGAAGGGACTATGATCATTCCGTTTAGGCAACACTTTGAGACTTATGATCATTTGATTTGTTTTGCCAAAGATACTCGACGTGCAAGCATGGCCCATTTTGGAAGGCAACATGTGGGATCACCCTAGGGGGTGCAAGTGTGATTGTGTATTGATTACATGTATTTGTCTTGTATTAGGTTATCTAGCGTTCGATTTTATGTACATGCAAACCCTAGGTCTAACCATGGTATAATTGGAAAACTGTAAAGTGCGGAATATAAAATCTACGCTATTACAAAATAGTATCCGGGAGTGGGGGTACAAGTGTACGAATGGGGATGAGACTTAGAGTATCCAATAAGTTACAACCAAATCGAATTCGCAATCAAATGTAAATATCGAATGTGCAAGTATAAGATGAACAAAAGTGTATAGGGCAATGTGAATGGATTTACATTGTGTAAGTGTATAATGTGAAATATATTGTAAGTGTACAAGTATATGTGTATGTGGATATTTACGGGTGCGACAATATGAAATTAATGCGAGATTAGGTTATTTGACCTAAATATGTGTTTTAAGGAATATTTGATTTGTATACTTTTAATATGTATAAAAGAAAAAAATGTTTTAACTTAAATGCTCAAGTTTTAATTAAATTGTGAAATGATGTTTTGAGAAAAGAAAATATTATGTATAAAAAGTATATTTTCATGTGTTATGTACAAAATGTTTTAAGATTAAAAGAATGGAAAAAGTTTTCAATTTTAATTACATGGCATAAGAATGTATTTTTATTATTATATACAAAAAGTATTAAATGTCCAAAATTAAATTATGTATGTTTAAAAAAAAAAGTATTTTTAAATTGTCATGTATAAAGTATGTTTAAATTAAAAATTTATATACAAAAGAAAAGTATTTTCTTAAAAGAAAAGGAAAAGCTTTTTTTATATTTTTATTGTGTTGTATAAAACGTTTTATAAGTAATAAAAAAGAGAGTTTTGTTAATTTAAAAGTAAAAAAGAAAATGAATGTTTTGTTTTCTTTAAACAATTTACAGTTAAAACCAAGACAAATCAGGAATGGGCTTTAGACGGGGCATTGAGACGAGGCCCATTCGTTTGGGACGAATTTTAGGGTTTGAGAACTGTTTGTCCATTTTGATAACGCGTTAGGGTTTGGGACGGCGCCGTTCATACTTTTCGTTTTCTCCGATCGTTCGCTCTTTGCCCAAACTGAAACCCTTCGCCTCAGCCATCAGCAATCTCCACCTCTTCTCCTCTCTTCAAGCCCACATAAATGGTGACAAACAGAGGTACTCTCTTTTCAACGCGTTAGGGTTCGAATCTTCCTTAGACATAATTGTTTACTGCTTTTCTTTTGACTGTGTGTTTAACTTTTTGTTTGTTTTGATGAGGATGAAAAGGCATGAGAAGAGGGATGTCTTACCTTGATAGAGGGGAGGAAGAAGATGGAGGAGGCGCGTAGGAGGATCGATGGCGGAGGTTCGGTGATGAAGCTGGAAGCTTGCTTGGGAAAATTTGGTACTTTTATCTTTTTGCCATTCTCTAGGGTTTTGATGATGATAGACTTGTACTGAGAACCCTTTTAAAATTCACTTCTTTATCTCTTCTACTGCATGTTGCCTTTGAGAATTCGTATGCTTTTGAATTGTTGCCTTGCCTATGATGAAGCTTGCTTCTGAGGCCTTCTTTCCTCTTCTCTACTGCTCACGTTGCCTTTGGATGTGTTTGCCTAATTTGACATGTTTCTTCCTCGCCCCATGATGAATCCAGGATTCTGAGGGCTTGAAGGCTTGATGCTTTTTTTTGGAGCCCTGAGGCTTTGAAAAGCTTAAGCTTATGTTTTACAATGAATGGCTTGAGTATGCTTTGATATGTTTATCGCCTGTGATGAAAAATTTCTGAGGCTTAGGAGTTGGTTTTGAATGCTTTGAGGTTTGAACTGGACAGGTATGATGCTTGCAGGTTGTTAGCATGGTTCAGGCTGATTGTTGGTTTTGAGATGGGTTGTATATATTTTTTTTTTGTTTTGACAGTATGTGGTGTTTCTGGTTTAAGGTTAGGCTTCAGCAGGTTTATGAGGTTTTTGGTGGTTAAGGCTTGACAGGCCTGTAGAGGCTTTTGTTCCTTCTTTTGAACTGTGTAGTGTTTAGTCTGGTTTCAGGATGGGTTTGAGGTGTTTGACAGGATGCTGACAGTAGGTTTTAATATGGAGGTTATAGCTTCTTTTCCTTTTGCTGTATGTTCTGTATATTTGTATGTTTGTAGGTTTGTATGTTTGCTTGGCCTGGTGACTTAGGCTTCAACAGGTTGATGCTTGGTGTCCAGGTTTTGAACTGGTAACTTAGGCTTCAGTTTATGTGTTTGTAATGGTTTTGGCAGGTATGGTGAGGTTTTGACAACAGGTAAGCTTCAGGCTTCACCTTGGTTTATCAGGTTATTATTGTTTGATGTATGGTTTCAGCTTGCAGGTTATGCCTTGACAGTAATGTGGGGCTTTTTACTTTCTGAGTTTGTCTCCATCTCTCTCTCTCTCTGCTGAACTGAGTTCTCTTTTGTATATCTTTTTTTCCTATCCTGCCTAAACCTAAAGCCTGAAAACCTGCTTCTATTCTCTTTTTTTTCTCTCTCTGTAGTACAATTGGATATTATTATATGATTCTTTCTTGTACTATCTTTTCTGAAAGGGCTATTGATGGGAAATGATGATTTGAGTTAGCTTGCTTGCATACAATTTCTCTGCATCTTTATCTCTTTTTGACAGCTTTGGTACTTTGTGATATCTTCCATATCTTTGCCAAATCCTGTTTTGACAGCCTTGAGTGGATTTTGCATTTTTGACAGTAAGTTGCACTTTTGGCTTTTGATAGAAAGTTGTAACTTGGACTTTTTCAGTTTGGTTTGAATTTGAAGTTTGAGATTTTGAAACTATGCAGTTTGGTATTCTATGCATTTTGACATTTGTATTTTTTCAACTTTGCATAAAAATTCTTCCCTCTCTGTGAACCGGGAAAAATCCCGTGATTTGCAGAGAGGGTCAACTGATCCCAGTCAGTGGCCCTTAATGATGAGTCTAATTTTATCTGTCTTTTTTAATTCAACTGCTTTCTGACTTTTCTTCCTTTTCTTTTTGCAGATGAATAATGGAGCACCGGAACGAAGTGAAGAATGAAAAGATTAGGGACTTAGAAAATGTTTAGAAAAAATAGGATAGTTTTTATTTTCAATTTAATTATTTGTAAACCATTATTATTTTAAATACTTCGTAATAAATACTTGTATCCAAATAGTAATTGTAACAACTATTAAATATGAAATAAAAATTCCATTGATTCATTTAACTCTTTTCAATTCCTTTTCTTTAATTGTTTACTTGTTATTTATAATTCCTTAAATTAAATAAAATGAAAGTTTAAATTTCAAATATTTAATTCTTAGAACCATAAATAATCAACTAAACCTTGTTGATCAAAATAAATGAACTTGACGTCTCCATCACTCAAAGCAACGCACAGTCGAACACATAAACTGATTAGACGCAATCCTTTTTTATTGATTCTTACCAAGTACTGTAAATCCAAACTGCACACCTTTTTTGACTGGCTCAACAAAACAACATGAATTCAAACCAACTGCCTCTTTTACTGATTAAATCAAGATAATGCGAATTTAACCCGAATTTCGGAATACACTGCGACGTGCTGTAGAATTTTAATCTTTCTGAGAATATGCCCACAAAACCTTAACTCCTGACTAAATGCCAAATAACGTTCGCCTGATCAAAATTGAACCAAAAATCATCCAGAACCCTAAGCCAATTGTGAAACAATCCAGAGTCCTGAAAATCAGTAAAAACCCTAATTTCGCTCGACTGACAAGAAAAGTCTGTTTGTCCGATTCTTGAGTCAGTTTAAAAAATCAGGAAAGACTTGAAGCTGAGATTTCTTGGGGAAAAATGCGAGGGCAAATTTTGGGGTACAACAGTTGCCCCTGTTCAATCTTCTTGGACCTGAAGAGTTAGATTGGCAAGTTTGCCTTTCGCGACTTGAAGGTAAAAGAAGATTGGACACTAAAGTGCCCAAAAAATTTGCACTCGGCGATATGATGGTGGAGGTGAATGGGCTTACAGATGCCATTTGGTGATGGGCTTAAAGATGCCATCTGGTGCGATAGAATTTTGTCGGGGGATGGGCTTAGAGATGCCATCTGAGAATGGGCTTACGGATGCCATTCGACGACTGTTGAACTATATGTCAATGGTGAGTGGACGAGTGTCAGAAGGGCCTCCATGTCTCGGAACATCTCTGAATTAGGGGTCCGAACAAGCAACAGATTTGACGTCCATGTCTGAAGAATCTGTAAACTATTTTCGGGAATTGAGAAGAGTCTGAACAAGTTGGTAGATTGACATCCGTTGTGGGGAAGAATCCGTAAACTGTTTTTTAGAAGTTGAGATTGAATCAACAATGGAGCAGCATCCGTTGTTGGGAAGCGTCCGTAAACTGTTTTCAAAAATTGAGAAGAGTCTGAATCAGTTGGTAGATTGACATCCGTTGTTGGGAAGAATCTGTAAACTATTTTCAGAAGTTTTGAAGTTGAAGAGGAACCGGTGTAGGGTTTCTTGATAATGCGTCTGGATGGATCTGGAATAAGTATCAGAATGTCGCCGTGTCCGGGTCACATCTGAACTATTTCTGGATGAATCTTGGGAGATGATCTGTGTCTGTCGACTGATCTTACCTGAAAAGGTGAAGGGTTAGTTGTATGCAATGTTATGATGCATGATGCAATGTACGTGACATCAATATTTATGAATGTGATGGATGCGCATGGGAGCTGATGAGATAATCTTGCTGAGGATAAATGAATCCGAGATGGCTGAAGATAAAAGCATCTTGGCTGCTGCCGGGGAAAATAAATCCTTGGCTGCTGCTGGGGAAGAGAATTCCGGATGACCTCTACTGGGGAGTTCCCAATTAGTAGACTCCTGCTGGGGAGGTAAGATTGCGAATCTTCAGCTTGGCGGGAAGTGACTCTGGTGACTTCACTGGGGAACTCAATATTTGCCCTCTCAAAACTCTGTGGGGAGAAGGTTCAATGGTCTGGCTCCGCTGGGGATTGATAATTGAAGTTTTAGCCTTGCTGGGGATAATGAAGCTTGAACTCTGAGGGAATTGAATTCCGGGGGATTCTCTGGCTGGGGATAGGGAGAATTTTGGCGAGCGCGATCTTCCGTGGTGGTTAGCTTGAGAAGAATCTGAACAAGCGATAGGTTAACATCCGTTACTTGGAGAACCCATGAACTATTTTCAGAAATCTTGAAGTTGAATCAGCAATAGAGCCGCATCCGTTGTTGGGAAGCGTCCGTAAACTAATTTCAAAGGTTGCATCTGAACAAGCTGATAGATTAACATCCGTTACTTGGGAAGAATCCATGAACTGTTTTCAGAAGTCTTGAGAAGAATCTGAACAAGTGATAGGTTAACATCCGTTTACTTGGAGAACCCGTGAACTATTTTCAGAAATCTTGAGATTGAATCAGCAATAGAGCCGCATCCGTTGTTGGGAAGCGTCCGTAAACTAATTTCAAAGGTTGAGAACAGTCTGGACAAGTTGGTAGATTGACATCCGTTGTTGGGAAGAATCCGTAAACCGTTTTCAGACGTCTTGAAGAGGAACCGGTGTAGGGTTTCCTGATGATGAGCTTGTATAAAACTGCATCGGTTTTTTGAACACCTTTGACATTCGAATGCCCCAAGTGGTGATGTAGATAATTTCTTGGCTTATTACAGGTGTTGGTCTACAATTGGTCGTTCACAGATGTTTTCCTGGGTTGTTACAGGTGTTGATCTGGAATTCTTCAGACATGCCCTGGCTGGATACAGGAGTCGAATCTGGAAATGTGGTCAACAGATATGCCCTGGATGGATGCAGGAATCGAATCTTCGAACTCTTCAGACGTGCCCTGGCTAGATACAGGAATCGAGTCTGGAAATGTTGTAATAGATATGCCCTGGCTGGATACAGGAGTCGAATCTGGAACTGTGATAGTTGATAGACATGCCCTGGATGGATACAGGAATCGAATCTTCAAACTCTTCAGACGTGCCCTGGCTAGATACAGGAATCGAGTCTGGAAATGGTCGTCAATAGATATGCCCTGGCTGGATACAGGAGTCGAATCTTCAAACTCTTCAGACATGCCCTGGCTAGATACAGGAATCGAGTCTGGAATTGAGATAGTTGATAGATATGCCCTGGCTGGATACAGGAATCGAATCTTCAAACTCTTCATACGTGCCCTGGCTAGATACAGGAATCGAGTCTGGAAATGGTTGTAATTGATTTGTTGAACACTTTTGACATTCGAATGCCCCAAGTGGTGAAGAAGGAGTCTTGAATCAGATTACTCTGCATATTGAGAGATTTCTTGAAATCTTGACTGGACTGCCCCAAGTTAATTGAATTTTGAAAGATCTGTTGGGCCTTGAAGAATAAGATTCAAGATCTGATCGACATTGGGGTGCTGGAATTCATGCCAGACGGTGAGATGAAGATCTTCCGTTAAAGGGTTCTCCACTTGAAGTGACGAAGCTCAAACTGAAAGACTTTCGCTTCTTTTTGAATTTTCAAAGTTGTAATTTCTTTTGCTGTCAAACAATTATCTGTTGATGCTAAACTTTGTTTTCATTAATGCATTGCATGTGTTTGTCTTGAATTCATCCATTCGTTTCACTACTCTTATGCTTTTCTTTATGACATTTGACTCTTGATAAAAAGCTGTAAGCCTTTAGAGGGAGGATGACGAAACAATACCATAATCTTATACAGTATGCTTTTGAACAGACCTTGCTGATGATGTACAGGCATTTCTTTCAATTCCCAAACGCTGGAGTTATAAGGAAGTTAATCCCTAGTCAACCCCTTCGAGCCAAAGAAGTAGGAGTTTTCTGTTCTAAACAATCAAAACCTTTGATATAAACCCGGGGCAGGGTAGTATCTCAGTTAATTCAAAAGAAAATACACATTGAAGCCGCAAACTCTCAGTTCGTAATACAACGAACGACATCGAAAAAGAAAGCATTCCCTTGGAGTCAAAAGACAAGGGTGGTTCCCTATCACATAGACAGTCAATCTCTCAAAAGAGAAAAGCCCACCAAGCCAAAACCTATAAAGGAGGCTTAAGAAAGCTGGGGCATCCCGCTGACAGTAATCCTGGAAAACGGTAACAGTCAGGCAAAAGTTAAGGATAACAAATCAAAATAGTGAGGTCATTACAAAATCCTCAACAACATGAAAAGTGTTGAAAAAGAAAAAGGAGATGATGACTATCTCCCCAAATTCAATTAGTGAACCATCGCCCAAAAGTCCTTCCAAACTCAAAACAGAGTGTGACGCATAATTAACTGAGCTTAGGTTGAAGAACATCACGAAGAGCGGGTGGGTACAAATATACTTTGAGCCTTTATCCTTTGTTTCGTAAACTGTGAACCAGGCCATGTTACAACCCTTCAAAAGTCCTAATTGAAGCATGGGTTAGTTCGAAAGCATACTGTTACAAAAGGTATCCTGACTCCTGTAGGGCTTTGCTCTAAATCTTGTGTTGATTTGTCTTATAAAAAGTTTTCTGCTAAAAACGCATTTTTCAAAACTTCGAGACAAACATAAACTTTGCATTATTCGAATATCACTGTCTGCATTTGACCTTTTTGTTTGACAGCGAAGAAATTCATACAGCGAATGTTCGGAGGAACGAAAACTCTCTCGGTAAGTCAAAATCACTTCAAGAGGATAACACTTCCATCAAATCTCCTATCAACAAGGGGCATGACATGTCACAATTCAATTAACCTGGGGTAGATTATAGAAAGGGAAGGTGTTAGCACCCTTTCTATCCATGGTTTTCCATGGGCTCTTAGGTACTTGCTCATCTTTTTTTAAAATTGCTTGTGTGTGTGCTTGTTTTGAAAATGTTTTACTTCGTGATAACCCTTGTATCAGTCCTCAAGGATGTGACGAAGTTTGTTTTGAAAAATTGTTTTGAAATGTGTTTGTGTGAAAAGTTTTCATTGAGCAAGTACTTAAGATTCTACCTACTCGAAAAAAGATTGTTTGTTCTCGTTTCCTTTAGACAGCGCTATCCTACTATTAAGGAGTAGGTAGCCCCGTCTTTTGGAGTTTGTAAGGTACATTCGAAAGGGATAAGTACAATCACTAAAGCAATAGTTAGAAAACTTTAGTAGTAACCCTAAAGTCTTAAGATCTTTCCGAGGCAACATTTCTGATGCAACATTCGAATGGGACATTTTGATCTTTTTAGACTGGAGGGCAATCACTAAAATCTCCTATGCTTAATGACTGTTTACCGAAGGCAGCCGAAGTGAGGTAAACCCCAGGAGTGAATATGTGCATATGAATTGTTTCAGTTATTTAATCTTTGCACATTAGGTGATCTACCATTTTAATTTCAAGTAATCTTCCCATACAATCCTATTAGCATACATCTAGACAGTTAAATATTTGCACGAATTTAAAGTGCGAAAAATAAACCTAGCTATTACAAGGCTTCGACAGTTACAAAATTATCTCGACGAAAAATAAAAATGTGGAAACTTAAAACCCTAATTTGAACTATTACAAGCTCGAAACAGGTACAATAATAATAAAACAAATTAAAATGCGCGCGGCAAATTTAATGCGAGGAGAAATTGAAAACCCTAAAAATCTGACTAGAAAATATTTAAATTATTTTTGAGAAAAGAATTAATTAAGTTATGTACGACTAAAACCCTAATTCTAATTATTTTAATTATAAAAAAGAAATTGAAATTAACCTAATCTAAACTAAATTAAATATTTTCAAGAAAATAAAATATTTTACAAAAAAAGATTTTGTGTATTTTTGGTGGTTTTTTATTTGAGAAAAAAACAGTTTAATTACAAAATTTAAAACCTAATTTCTATTTAATTTTAATTGAAAAAAAAATCAAATGAACTAATTAACCTAATTTATTTTTAAAAAATATAAATTTGAATAAATATTTAATTTTGTATTTTTGTGATTTTTTGGTTTTGTAAAAAAAAATTCTTATGTTAATTAATTAAAACAAATAAAGAAATTAATTAAAGAAATTAAAAAGAAAATAGAAAAGAAAAGCAAATTGGACATGTATGAGTTGAATGAGGGAGGTGTATACTGAATTTATCCAAGCCCATGAAGCTAAGGCCCGGTCCCACGTGAGATCCAATATTGTGCAAGCCTGTGGATGCACCATAGTCTTTCATTGATAGGCGTTGGATCTGGCTAGCGATGAATCTAATTGCAGGATAGTGACAGCGCATGGTAGGCGCTTGGGATGACAATGCATAGGAAACTGCAAGTGAAAGTTAGGAAAATATAATTGCTGGGACCTGGGATCGAACCCAGGTCCTCACACTTAATACCAAACGCGCCTTGCCATCTGAGCCATGTGACTTATTTGTTAGTATAATAACAACAATTGATATTATATAAAAATAAGTGGATTAATGAATAAAAGAAAAAACGTGCGCCCGCTTTCAAATAGTCTAATGATGATTGAACACGTTATCTTCTTCTTCCTCATCCATCATTTTAGATCCTTGCCTTTTACCTACGGACAAGCTTCGTAGCCTTAGCCCTGCAAACTTCAAAAATCATCAAAACGCGTGATAAATAGATTCTAGTTACATGGTTCAATTTATCTTGGTGCCACGATCATCATGGTACCCTGTTCTTGGCCTAATTTAGCCTGTAGAGAAAAACCCTAAAACGACCATGTAAACCCTAACAATGGCAAACACGAATACAAGCATCAAAACTTCAATTAAATCATCCAGGCATGTTGCAAATACATCAAAAATCAGTAATACATCATTAAAATATGCTTATGATGCAAGGATTAATGTATCGATTTCGAAATAAAGGGCAAACCGTATGAATGCTAAGGGGAGATTTTGGGCGTGAGAATGCGTGCAACTGGTCGTATTAGCTTCTGGGAAGGTCCAAGAAACGATTGGAAGTGTTGGAATGGATTGAATTGATCTCTAAGTTCAAAAACGATCCAACACTTTTTGTCACTTTTTTTTGAATTTGTTTGGTGTTTTCACGACTGCAAATCCTTGTCCTATGCTTTGTACATGTCCAATATATATCTAGGAATGAATTAGGGGGTTGTGAAATTGTATTGAATCTTTACAATTATGAGAGATTTGATTTGATTTTCAAGCTACATGTAAACTTGCTATTTTGAGCCAAATCATCCCTTTCTTGTACCAATTATGCTTGATTCATTTTGTCCTTGATAACTCAGCATATTTTGACTTCCAACCTACCCAAAAACCAAATCAAATCATATCTTTGCTATTATTCATCAATTATTTGATTTAATTCAATTTTTAATTAATAAAAAATCAAAATAAATTGAAAAATGAAGCAAATAATGTGTGGGTGAATATTTGAGTCGTGGACCACATTATAAGTGAGGTGCAAGCATAAACAGTTAGGCCCGTTTAGCAAAAAATTCATTTTTGAGCACATTTGACTTTTGGCAATTTTGCAAAAAGGGTCAACTTTGACAAGGCATATCTCTTCCAATTTTAATCCTAGATAGGTGTTCTTAGACTTTTTAGAAAGCTTAGTATGTACCCTAAGCAACCCTTTTGGTCTCATCTCAATTGAGTCTTTCATGTTCATGTAAGAAACTTTGACCTAAAATGTGTTTTTGTTAACTTTTCAAAAGGACCCATAATGTAGAAATTCATATCTTTTTATGGGTGCATATTTTGAACTTGTTGGATGAAGATGAATTGTAGGGAATTTCATCCTTTTCAAAACGAGCTTTGGATGGAAAATTTCTGATAAAGCATGTGGAAGTTATGCTTGGTCAAAGTTTGGTTGACTTTTACTAAGAAACCCTAATTTAGCAACTTTTGGATTTTGATGAATTCGAAGCATTCCTCGGGGAATCATGATCAACCCTTGATCAAATGATGAAAGTCACTTCAAAATTTTAATGTTAACCAAAAATCTTGAAGTTTGACTGTATGTGGGTCACGGTTGACCTTTAACCTAATACAGTCGATTC